>VWPU01014241.1:0-22056 GCA_013398955.1 Callaeas wilsoni | reverse complement strand
GGGCAGGGATAGGGGCAGGGAGAGCGGCAGTGGCAGGGCAGCGAGCGGGCTGGCCCCGGCGGTACCTGTCCCAGCGGCGCGGCCGGGCCCAGCAGCGCGGCGGCCAGAGGCGGCAGCAGCAGCGACAGCGACAGCGGCAGCATCAGCAGCTCCCGACGTCCCAGCACCGCCTCCATCTTGCGACCCGGGAATTAAAAGCAAGTGAAACATCAACGGGCGGGGCCGGGAGGAAGCGGGGGAGGCGGCGGGAGGGGGCCGGCCCTGCCCCGGCCCTGCCCCTGTCGCTGTCAGTGTCCCTGCCCCTGGCCGGGCACCGCCGCCGCCGGGAGATCCCGAATTAGGCGTTGCGGAGCTGCGCTTGCAGGAGCCCGTCACGCTTAATAGGGGATTACAGCCTTTGAAAGCACTAAGAGAGGTACCCGTATAGATGGTGTTCATAATTGCATCTGTTTGTGAAATGGCCAGCGCGTGTCGTGAGGCTCCCGCCAGGCGCCTCCCTTTGCCACCTGCTCTGCGTGGAGAGGCTCGTAGGGCCGGAGCAACACCGGGCTGAGCCCTCAGCACCACTCCGCAGGAAAGGCTTCTGGACAGCAAAAGCAGGCAGAGTACTCCAGGAGGCAGCAGAAAGAGTCATCGGAAAGGAAGAAAGCACAAGATAAAGTTTTCAAGAGCTAGAGGTCATCATCCTAAAGAAGAGAAAGCAGAGGGAAGGTTAGTAGTGGCAGTCAAAACCATGGAAGTCTCAGGCAAAGACGAAGAAAAGCTGGGCCACCAAGTCCTCAGGGGATTTGAAGATAACGAGTGTTTTATTTGCAACCAGAAAGATTGCCATTACCTATGAGCAAAACACTTCCCAATGGTAAGCGTGGCAAATATATTAACACCTTGTCTAGCGAGGTTTTAATACTGCCATAAATTAGCTGTCCTGTTGAAGCAATCCTTAGCCCAATTTTATATTGCTCTATGATTCCCGATTGGTTGATAATGAACGTAAATCATAAAACCCACAGAAACTTCATCTTTTATAAAAAGTTTGCATTCATGAGACACTGATAGAAATACCTGGCACAAGGGAGAAGGCATTGGAAAATGAGGCCTAAGAGAGTCATATATTGTGAAGTACGTTTCACACACTTCCATGAAACCCTCAAGTATTTAATCCCTAAACACGTTTATCATCAGCAGTTCCTACCATTTTAGAGATCAGAAAAAACAAACCTGACTAATTCCCTTTGTAATATCCGCAGAAGTCAATAACAGAAGAAGGGACAAAAACTGACATCTTAATTTCCACCATTTCTCTTTATCATTACCTAGTTTACCTAATTTCTCTCACACCTGTCTTTAAGATTTTTTTTTTTTAAAATCTGTTGTGTTTGGTAAACTGAAAGCAATGGGTAAAGGATCTGTTCACTGTGCAGTCTCACGAGGCAGAGAACTGCGAGGTAAGTGGGCTCCCCAACACGGTGTTTTGCTGCCTCTCGTGACGGCTGCAGGAGCGTGTTCAGGGATATGAGGGCTGTCGGAATGCAGCTCTTGTCAGTACTTGCAGTCATTTGCATGTGCTGGTGGGAGGAAGTTTAAATTACCGAAATTCCTAACTATGAGTTGCATTCTCTGTAATTCAGAGTGGGAGTTGCCTTTCAGCAGGAGAATAGTACAGTGTTTTGTGTAATAGATTCATTACCTCAAATGTTTACAAAATGTACTGGAGGCATAATAATTAATGTTATTAAGGTACGTTAAAATGGAGGGAAGCAAAGATCCCTGATCTGCAGAATTTATAGATTCAGCAAAATTCAGGGTGGGTTCTGAGCTGACCTTGAGGAATTTAGCATCTCACTGAAATGGAATAGTAGATGAATGCCTATTCATTTTTGACTATCTCCATTTGCAAGTTGCCTGATAAACTACCTGTCGAGTACTGCTTTCCTTCTCTTTCTGTTTCCATTGTTCTTTCCTTTTTCTTCCCATCTTTTCCACCCCCTTTTCCTCAATCCTCTCTCTTACTCTCTTTTTATTCTCCTGGAACTTAATTAAAACTTCAAAAATTATGAACTAAAAGTGCTTTCAAGTCTTTCTGTTTTCTTCAAATTTCAAAGCTTTCATTAGTCTCACAGTGTAACAGATGTCATAACAGTTTTATTTAATGTAAATGGAAAAATGCCGTGCAATAACTAAATAACTCATGATCAGTTTCACAGGTGAACTTGTCTGGGATGAAAGAGGAGCTACACAGTGCTAGGAAAAGCTGGGAGCAGGGCTTTCCCTTTGGGCTCAGCTGCAAGGCTTTTAGGCTCCTCCAGTCTGCCAGTGAACATGTCCTGACATTTTAAACTATTACTAGAATATGTAACATTTTTAAGTATATGTTATTGAGACTGACTACTGCTTGAGCTGCTGTGTGCCAGAAGTGATGTATTTCATTGGGTTTATATTCAAGTTGGAAGTGATGTCTTTGACTTTCGTAAATAATTGTGAAAAGCCATTTTTTCTTTGAACCTTCATTACAGGCACAGGTTATTAGGAGGCAGAAGCCAGTATAAAGAAGAAAGAAATTGGGATTTACTTTGATTTATGACTAAAAAGAGTGATAAAAGCCTGCCCTTAGTTACTAGTAGGTTTTCTTACTGAAGTGCAACATAAGAATACTTAAAGTAGCCAGTAAATAGTTAAATTTCAAGCAGCACAGGTGTGCATGAGACTGATCTACCATTTACATCCCTCCTAAAGTTCCAGAATAATAAATGTAATGTGTGCTATAGTGCTTTCTTCTGTCGATAACTGCCATATGGATGGCTTAAGAGCAGCCTTGAATCAATTCAGGGTTGGCATACAGGCTGGGAATAAGCTTACAAAAACAATACAACACTGCCAACCACTCGATGACAGCACAGACAGCTTTGAGAACTAGCACAGTATGGAGGCAGAATACAAGGCCCTGCAGTGCAGACCTTGGCCCTAGGACCAGCCCACTGTCTCCAGGACCATCATGCAGCAGTATAGCATCGAAAAGTAAATTCCCTGCTTGGCTGTTTATAAAGGTGCTATTAGATCTGCAATTACTCTTACTGCTACTTAAAGAGGAGATCCTGCTCTCACCAACCTACACACACCTCTGCACTCCCAGCTCCTGCTCCCCCTTTTCCCCTTTGCTGGTTCCATTTCACTGTGCGGTGAGTTGATTCAGGTCACTAATCTGGCAGAAAACAAATTCAGCAATTTAAAAAAAAAAAAATAGTTTTACAGCAGATTAGTGACTTGGACCAGCTCATTATGTGATGAGTACCAGAGCATGATCCGGAAAGAGGGGAAGACAGTGGCCTGAAGCAGAATTTCTCTGTGCTGGGATGTGGGATCCCTTGTTTTGAAAGCAGCAAGCCTGTTTAGATGAGTTCAGCTGTAACACGTAAGCCAAAGAACACACTGCAGCATCTACGGGAAGGGAATAAATTCTGTTTGCATGTCTGTCCTTTCAGAGGCACCCACAGTACTACAGGTCATGTTGTGACCGTGTACTCACAGTAAATGTTTGGACTGTTAATCGTTTTGAAGCCCTCTAATTAAGATCTGTGAGGTAGACTGGGTAAAATAAGCACACAGCCCCTCAGTGTGCACCACACTCAAAAGCTGAGTGATCCACATCAAAACATGTACTCTCCCATAGGAGGTTGCTCCTGGGACAGTGTGGGTGTGTGTCTCATTCTCCACATCCCCTCCAGGATAGGCTTCCTGGCAGCCTACACACAGCATTGTCCACAAAATCGGATTCATTACCTGATGTGCAACAAGCCAAAAATGACACACTCAAAAGGGGTGCCCTACTTTAGTTGATAAAAGGTAAGTCCTGCCTTGGAGGTGGGGATCAAATCTGAAAAGGGCGTGTCCTATTAAAAACATTATAGTATTGTAAGAAAGCATCGTCTGTTTTCCTTAAAGGTGGCCTGTTTAGGACTAGGCAGTCTCATAAAAAGCAGTTATTCATTGTATTCTAGTGCATATAATTCTAATGAAGAGGGAGCCCATCCATATCACCATCATCTCATTCCACAGGAGTGCAAATCCTGTTGGAGGTAATCAAAGGCAGGGAATAGGATAAAATCCTTTCCTTCTCTGTGCATCAGTCCAGTGACAGTGTCCTGCACTGTAGCTGTGACACTGCAGCTGATTTCTTTTCAGCTGGTGGGATTTACATTTTTTTTTGTATTCTCATGGAATGCATCTAAACATTTCCATGCATATCTATGTAGAGAAAATGCATATTTGGAAGTGAAATTTAACATGAAAGTAGATGTCAGCAGCTAAATTTAATTTTTTTGTATTTTGCAAACCGTTGTGATACAGAGCACAGTAAGCAATTAAAGCTCATTGTCTGTAAACAGGACTAATATTTTGTTTCCAACTTCATATGATTGTTGTGAAACTACATTTGTGAAAAGAATATTGAGTTCCTAAATGTAGATTTTTAAATGTATACTTAATTTTCTGTGAAAATTGGTACCAAATAATAATAATAATGGAGTAGAATAATTGTCTTGCAAAAAGCATATGAAATGTGAAAATGAGGTGCTCTGATGCTGTTAGAAAAAAATGGGGGAAATAAGTAGTTTGAGAATTAAAGCTTCTCTGCATGGGGCTTGATTGTTTCTCCTTGTTCTGACCTCGTCACTCCTGCTGCACCTGAAATCTGTTCAGGGTCACAGTGCAGCAGTTATTGCTCACCTCGCTGTGACTGTGCAGTCAAAAGCTGCCTTGCTGGTGCAAGAGAAAACAGCTCTTACAGAAGCACACGCTACTGAGGCCAGTGCTTATGTTGGGAAACAGCTTTCTCCCACCTCCTGTCAGTCTTTACCTTTTTGTTTGAATATTATCTGCTGCTGAGTGTTCTCATTTCCAGACTACTTGGAACATGAGTCTCCATAGAGCAAAATACTTAGCAGTAGACCTGGTTAGAAGCTTTTTAGATGGAAATCAGAGGGAGACTTGTGTTCATTTATTTAGGAATCCTGTAGTCTTAGCAGGATGTGACAGCAGTCCCAGCAATAGAAAATAACAATGACTCTGGCAGTCTCCTGAGGAATGGGAAATACAGGGTAGGGTCTGCTTTTCCAAATTCCAACTAGAATCTTAATGGGAGTCTACTAGAAAAAGGGATCATGTTGCAGAAGTCCCAGTGGTCTGGTAGCAGTGCCAGTGCTGCTCAGGCTCCACAGAGCCCTGGATGGAGGCACCAGGTGCACTGTCAGTGCTGCCTGGTGTGCCTTTGGGGTGTGTATGTACAGGGCACTGGGAGCCAGGGTACTGGGAGCTGGACACGAGGGACTAGTATCTGGGATTTGGGGCTCGTAGAAACAAGCACTGACAGAGACAGACCAGAAAGAATAAGAAAAGCATTATTTATTGAAACAAGATTTTTTATTTCGGTGCAGTACAAAGAAATGGGAATTACTTCGCTTTGAATGAAAGTACTGAAACTAAAAAATGAAGCAGATAAAATACATTGGTGTAGTACTTGGAATCCTTGGATATCCAAGCAGTGAAAACTGATAGCTATTATGCTGCAACTTTCAAATAAATATTTACATATCTTTAAACTAATGCACTGCTGCCTTGGTTTATGTTTTATCATTGGAAACTTAGTTTCCAGCAGTATAAGACACTACCACTGAAAATGCTCTCTTAGCCATGAGTCTTTCAGCCAATCATTTCTTTATGTTTAAAATGCATTGGGGCAGAAGTAACACTCTGTACCAAGCCAGCTCTCCAAAACCCCAGAAAAATCAGTCAATCTCTCTTTTTTTTTCCTTCCAAAAGAATTAATTTGATCCATTTTGTTAATTACATTGACCTTTGGTTATGTATAGCAATACTGTAAATAGTGGGCCCAGTTCACAATCAAAGTAGCATGAACTCATTGTATTAAGGTCATGAGAAAGTACTGTTTAAAGAAAAAAGATATTGCTACACTGTCATCCTGCAGCACCAAACACAATGGCTGCTCAGGACTGGGCTTCTTCAGTTACAGCACTGTTTTTCAGCTCGAATCAGGAGAGATCATCTGTTTTCCTAGTAAATACAGACCTTTTAAAAGGTACCAAAGCAGACTGACATAGTCGTTTGTAGCAGAGTCAATAGCCCCATTTACTGATTCAGGGATGCTTTTTTAATAAATAAACATTAATTACACAGATATTGCTGTGAACCAAGCCTGTTGTCCAAAGGAAGCACATTTCTTACCTAATTAAAAGTCTTTACATAAGAATATGTTTTTATAATGGATTTGAATAGCTGCTGTGCAACTTATTAAAATCATTTGTCTTCCTACTCACACTTTGTACCAACACAAAAAAATGAACGAACATGCAGTAAAACGTAGCACCATTTAGAAAATAATGTGTAAAAAAAGGTTGGTATTTCCTAGCGCTGTGCTGGGACATCTTGCTTCCTTTGGTGAGGATGCAGATGAAAGGGTTAGTAATGTAATGGCTTCCCTCTCTTGCAAGTGTTCAAAGAAAATCAATAGATACTTTCACAGGTGCATTTGGGGGGAAATGTGGTCTTTTTTTGCATTCATAGTCTTCTCCCAAACTGCAGTGAATAAAGACTGTATAAGACTTCTGTTCTGCTATAAGTTACGGGTTTGGCTGCTTTCTCAAGGCAAAGTCAATGACCTTCTCCTAAGGTCATGTTGAAAAGGAACATCTTTATTAAAGTGTTTGTGCAGTATGTATGCATGTGTCATGATTTTCAACCAGCCTTCCCAGGACAGAGTTTCCAGTGGCTGCAGAGTTTTCAGTGCTGCTGAGCTGTCCTTTTCTGTTGAGCTGGAAGCCATGAGCTTTAGCCATAGCTCAAGCTCCAAGCTCCCCCCTGTGGCACCACAAATTTTATTGTGGGGAGAAGATACTTTGCTTTGAGGGACTCATAAGCAAGAGCTCTGAACTTTGAGAAAGTACTTGAGCCTATGCTGGAATGATTTGGGTAAAACTCATCCTCATGAGTAGACCTTTGCATCTGGGCAGGTAGCCCAGGGGTTTGCTTGTGTAGCTGGAACTGGCTTAAGTTCTTTTGGGTGGAGGTGAGGTGACAGACTGGGGAAGTGTGAGTGAAGGGGGATGTGTGCCACATCATTATTTATATTTTCTTTTTAAACGGTAAAGTCTTATAGACCTGCAAGCCTTAATTTGATTTCCTCTGCAGTGATTGTATCCACTGGATTTGTGTTTAGCTTCCCCACAAAAGTGCAAACAAAACCAGGTCACTCATCTTTCACAGCCCTTGTCCTGTTATAAATTTTCTAAATAGTGCACTTTGTGTTCAGCTATGTGTAAGAGAAAAGTAATTTACTGTCTGTACATAGACACTTACCTGATCATCACTACCTGCTGCCTTCTCCCAGTGAAAGGGGAGCAGTTCCTGGGTTGAGAGATGGCGCTCATCCTGTGTGAAGAGAAATGCGTTTCATTTTATGTTTTCTTTTAGTGTGTGAGGGTAGCACAGCTTGTAAGACATTTTATGTTCTGTTTCACAGCATCCTCTCTTAGCAGCAGTGGATGTGGAACTTTGGAAGTCAGATTATGGATAGAAGTAACATGTAATGATCCAAACCATGGTCTTCCTATGCAAGATATGGTGGCCAGCTATTTCTATTTGTGCTGACAGATCTTCATGCCTCATTCCACATGGAAAGTAGACTTGACTATTATAGATCTTTAGAGCATTTCCCTTAAAGAGGGGAATTTTCAGTTGCTCTCCAATAGGACTAATAGATGAAAGCATTACCATATTCTTATCATCCTTATTCTTGGTATTGGTGAGTGACTTTAAAATTTCTGAAACAACACTGTTAGATGACTTTACAATAAGAGAACAGGATTTTGCTGTTTTTCCATCTGGCTCTTCCTGTGCAACCTCTTTCACTGAGGTTATTCAGGAACGTTTCTCATTTCTAGTTCCATCAGGACTCAAACAGTGTCTTGTTAAGTTCAAGCTGGTATTAAAGACTTTGAAAAATTGTGCCAAAAGGAGCTGGAACTCTCTTCCATCTTTATTAATGGCCATACGTAAATTACAGATTGTGTTTCTGTAGCTTGCCTTACTTCAGAGACACTTGTGACTGTGGCTAACAGTAGTTGCTGTAGTTTAGATGGGAAAAAAATACTATTGTTATTTTGGCTTGATGTGGTATCTCTAGATCAGGTTTTAAAATCTGTGCCTGAGGTTCTTCAGTAACTTCAAGAGATTTCAGAAATGGATGCTTTGTCCACTTGGTTAGCACGAGTTAGTGAGAAGCCTCATTGCAGAAGGTGCTTTTCAGCGGAAAAGCACCCTCTTGGGCCATCTCCCTGTTTCTTCATGCTCTTTCACAACTTCCTAGAGTCATCCCATGACTCAGCTTGTCCTTACGATGGGACTAGTTTTGATTTGTGTGTGCTCACTGCCGCTACTGAGAAGAGAGAGAAAACTTCTTAAAACACAAAATTTATTTTATAACATGACAGTCTATATCAAGTGAAGAAAATAGAATCCAGCATGATAAAACTACTTGATGCCTTTTAAAGAACACTATGATGCCTTTTAGAACTATTTTGCCGACACTTAGTTGAAGATCAGTGCATTCTTCTGAAGAATCAAGCATTTTTCTATTTTAGTAGTATTGCCTTGAAATGCCTGTTTTAGCTTTACTCAGTGTTGTCTCTCCCTGCACTTTAGTCATTCACCAGAAGGTGGGGCTTAAGGTATTGTCAGTGAACTAGAACTGAAGGAATTTCACGAAGTCCTTTGGATTGGAGAGTTTGTAATGTGTATTCTCTCCTCCCTGTTTTGCAGAGGAAATCCTGGATCAGCATGACAGCTCCTCAGGCCATAGCACCTCACACTCAGGAATCTTTGTGGTCCCAGACTGTCTGGTACCAGCACAATCTAATTAAGCCAAAATATCATCACCTAAGACACATCAAAGAACAGAATCATTGTACCAAAAGTGACAATTATTGTGCCCCTGGAGATGCTAGTGATGTTCTTTGGGATTACTGAGAAACTAATGAATGGGAGAGAGAGGAGCGTTTGTCTCATGTTTCTGCCCCAGTCCCAGCAGGCACCGCTGTCACAGAATGATAGAACAGTTTGGGTTGGAAGGGTCCTTAGAGATCACCCAGTTCCAGCCCCCGTGCCGTAGGCAGGGACACCTTCCACTAGACCAGGCTGCTCGAAGCCCTGTCCAACCTGGCCTTGACTTGTGTCCCCATGGGCCAGAAGCTGGTCAGCCTGATTCCCGTGGGGGGTTGCAATGCTGGGCTCCACGCACCACTTGGCAATCTTAGGCTCATGCAAGCTCTCAGGGAAGACTCTCTCCGGCACCCAAACCACTGCTGCCTTGATGTGGAGTTAATTTGTCAGCTGCAATCGTTACTCTGCAGTAGCAGGAAGCCCTTTGGACAGCAGGGACCCAAACCTCACAGTGCCTCGGGGATGAGTGTCTCCGATGTTGAACCTGAACCAATTCTCTGTGAGGCTGTGACAGAGCAGCAGGGGTGCATGAGAGTGGTCTGCAGTGACATGTGTTACTAGGATGCTGCACACTAGTGGGCTGCATGGAAAGAAGCATTCTCATGGCTTTCTGCTTATATACACAAGTTGCTTAAGTCCAGTCTGGATCATGCTAGGTCACACTTAGTAGATAAGTGGAAGCTGGATAGATTTGTCTAGCTACTTTATGGATGTGCTCAGGATTAAGACTTCATACTGAACAGTACTTGACTAAAAACATAGCATCTCCCTTGTCTTTCCTCAGCTCTAGTTCGGGAGGAAGGATAGCTGCCTTCTCTGCATGATGCAGGGAGTGTTTGACTCAGATCAGCCCTTGTTCATGCTCTTTTATGGGGTAGAAAGATGCAGTTTGAATTCAGTTACCTTTGGTGGAAGTCCATGTAGATCCTTTTCCTGGAGGATGTGAATGGGATGAGATTTTGACCCTTTGCCCTTATGTGGGCTTTCTACTGAAACTGTTTGATCAGAGTAACTCCTGTCTGTAGTGGCAACTCACATCACAGTGCCAGAAGTGTCTTTTTTGGGTGAAACCAAAGTTTCACCTAGATCCTGTCTTTGTCAGTGTCCTGTCTTTGGGAATGGCCAAAGGCTGATGCATAGGGAAGGCGATAAGAATAGAGCAAATGTATAGCAATTTTTCCCTGATCACTCTTCTGATCAGCAGTGATTTCCAGCTGAGGGATTCATTGAAGTAGAGATGATGCCTTTATGTTCAGTTGACCTTTTAGAGACTTGGAACAATTCTAGTGGGCAGTTTTCCCAGGCCCTGTTTGTCCTAAGGGTAAATTCCCACCACCTCACCTGAGAAGTTTTAATGGACCCACTGGAAATAATTTCTGCGTTGATTGTAACAGATTGCCTTGGTTAGCCATCTAGGTGCTGAAAAAACTGATCAGTGAAGATCCAGTTCTTTCATTTTTATACCATTCCAGTGAATGGTACAAAATCATTTGCTCAAGATAGCAAAACGCAAGAGGGGTGGCAAAAATTTTGATCTGTCAAATCAGAATGAGTGGTTCAGTGTCCTCATGAAAAAGTAATGAAAAATAATTTTCTGCGTATTTTATTTCAAAACAATAGCCTTATCTCTATTTCAATTATGTGTCCTTTTTGAACAGTGAAGATAAGTTCTGATGTGTATTCAAAACATTCCTCTCTTTTATATCCTGAAAAGCAATCAATAGGCTCAAAGCACTACTGGCACCTAGCAGAAGCTAACCACAACTAAGGATGAGGTTAACAAGGCAAACTCACTTGCTCAGGAAGTTTTTGAGACAAATCTGAAACACAGTGTTCCTGTCTGACAACAAAGAATAAATCAAGTGTTTTTCTTAGCTCTTAAAATGCATTTAAATGCCAGCATTCGCATGGGGAAAATTGATTTCTGAAAAGAATTTGCATCAAAATTATCTTCGTACCCACTTCTTTAGAAAAAGAGATGATTGTCATTTATTTTCATAATCACTGTGCCAAGTATTCCAAGTATGAGGAAATACTGAATTCTGCATCTGACTTGCAGCAGCAGATTTGCTTCAGACAGCCTTGTCTCCCAGAAAATTGATGACTGTTCCCCTTGCAGTGCAGCTTGGAAGGGGTGCTGCCACCTGTCTTAGCCCTGACTCTGAGGCACAGACCATAGACCTTGTTCATTCTGGTGCTGCCAGAGTCCAACAGGGGTGGAGGTCTGGTTCTTCTGGGTTTTGTACAGGAGAAAAGAGATTAACCCTGCCAAGAAGTGCCTACGGGCAGAAAAAGGAAAGACATACAAGAGCAAGGCACCAGAGACTGCTGAGAAATGACCACACTATGGTGAGGGTTTTTCAAAGGCCTGTGGAGGTTATCTAGATTAGCTGGAAGTATAAATGCAAAGGGAATTAGTTAAGTTTCATCTCTGTCTGCACAGGTGTTCTTGTTCAAAGTGAAGATGACCTAAATGATGCCATTAAACCAGTTCCGCTTCACCATTTTCATGAGTTCCACTGGATTTTTTTGAGTTTTCCATGGTAGACAGATCATGGTACCATTCTCTTTTCCAAGGTGGGGCTGGAGGAAGGAAAGACGGAATGAAGAGAAACCGTTCTTCTTACGGTCAGAAATGAGAGAATTGAGTACCTTTTTAAAGAGATAAGGCTTGAGCAGAGATCAGCCCTTCAGAGCAATTTGTCACTTGCAGAAAATCTACATGGGAGAAAGCATGGCAACATCAATGACTGAAGGATGACAGGCTGAGAGTAGTCACCTAGGGAGGGTCTGAAAGGTAAAAAGAGAAGCCTTTGATGAGGTAGAGCCAGTGGGTGCTAGGAAGCAAGAGGACAAAAATAGAGAGTTAAGAAAATGATTTGGAGTAATGTTCTGAAGGGAATGGGTGCAAGAGAGGACAAAATGGGAAAGGAGAAGGGCGATGAAAGGATGTGAGAAGACATGACAGATTTTCAAGAGGCTGCGGAAAGTAAGAAACCTGAGATGTAGAAACAGTCACATCCAGAGGAGGGAGTAAGTGAAAGATGATATCCAGGAAAAGGGCGGAGAGGACTTAGAGGAATCTGGTATTGACCAGTCAACCAGTCAAACATAGAGAGCAGTGCCAAAGCAGATATCAACATCACAGCCAAACAGACCAGCGAGGGAGTAGTCCCTCAGCAAAGGCAAGATCCATTTCAGTGGATTAATTTCTATATGAAATAGAGACCACAGCTGTGGGGCAAACCAATGAAAGAAAGATGTCGGGTAATCAGACGGGCACCAGTGTGGAGGTGAGAATGAGGCTGTAGTTGAAAGGTAATGGTATGAAGGAAAGGTGAACTCCAAGGGAGGTCATCCAAGAGTTATCATGGCACAGCAGTGTGAGGATGGGGCATGTAGAGTAGTTGGATGAAGTGGTGATGATGGGAAGAGGGTGAGAAAGAGCAGAGGAGGTGCTGCAGTTATTAATAATGAGAAGAAAAACCCAGCAACCTCTCTCCACTTCTTATCCCTGGAATAATAAATTGCTAAGAAAGATGTGGAAAAAAAAGGAAGGAGTAAGACGACCACAAAAATTAAGAAATGGTTAGATGCTATTTGAGAATAGGGAGTGAAAAGTTAATAAAAAGGGAGGAAATATGATTAGGCAAAGGAAAACTGAGAGAAGGCAGTAGTGCTGGAGAGGACAGGGAGGCAGGTGCAGTTGGAAAAGACCTTTTGAAAGTGCTACTTGGACTCCAGAGTTCTTGCAATTCTGAACAGAAGGGGAGGAAAATGCAGGTCCCTGTGACTCAGAGGTGACTCCAGCAGTCACAGTGTGCTCACACCACTACTAGCTCTTCCTCTGACAGGCTGAGTTCCCTGTTCCTTTGTGGCACCTGAATCCCAACAGTCCCTAATCCACAGTCTCATGGCAGGTGTCTCAAATAAAAGTACCTTGTCCCTGAAGTAGAGAAAGACCTTCATCAATGCAAAACTTAGTGACAGAACACCCTGAATGACACAAATACCACAGAAGAGCTTTGCCCTGTGCTGTGTTTCCAAACTCATGCTTCAAGTATGCAGAGCCACCATGCACTGAAAAAACTTTCTTTCGAGGCAACAGCAAGAGAGCTGTGCCCCTCACAGCATGGTGGTGTCATGTTCAGCGGAGCATCCTCCTCGTGCCTGGGTCACAGGCACAGCTGGCCCATGTCAGTAGCGTCTTCCAGCCCCATTGGGCAGCCCCAGCTGTGCCCAGGGGCAGTGCTGCCCTCCGAGCTGCCCCTGTGACATCAGCCAGGCAACACTGGGCCACTTTGGGGGCATCCATCTCAGGGAAACCTTCAGGCAACAAGTCCCAAGAGCCAAATATCAACAGTGCCTGCTGCTGAGCTCAGGAGCAGGAGCAGCCGGCTCTTGTAGGGTGGCAGCCAGGGCTGCACATGGATCTGGCCTTCTTCATGGCCCTGGTGACAGGAAGACCATTCATGAAGAAATTAGGCACAACCCTTCAATGTTTTGAGGATCGGCTTGTGCAATGGCAGCATTGTTTCCAGTCACCAGGCTGACATGAAGATTTAGGCAATGGAGCTGCTCAGCAGGAGGGTGGTTTCTGAAGAAGATGAGGAAGAACAAACATCTCAGTGCTGCTGGAGACTTTCTTGGAGCGTGTGAGGAACCTGTGGGGCTCTGGCTAATTCCTGTATGCAAAATGAGCAGGAGGGAGGATGCCTTGGCCAGGATTCCCCTTTAAAGATAGCCTTAAATAGCCTGCTCTGTGCATGGGCCAGAGTATTTAATAGGTCTGAGTGATACTTTATGCTCATCAAGCAGTATTTTGTAAAGCTTTTTGAGAAATTCTGACTTTAAAATATATATAACATTTGGGAGAGGGCATGTTGAATAATATTTTGGGGAAGATTTCTTGACATCAAGAAAATTCATTTATTCTTCTTTTCCATTTAATTGATGAAAAGTCATGTCTGTCCTACATTTTTTCAATTATCTGTTTAAGATCTGCAACCACAAATAACTCCAAATATTTTAAGTGTATGTGAGTCACCCTAAAGGTTGAAAATCCTTTATCTTTCTTCCAAATAACAGTAGATACACCCACAGTTAATTTCAGGTCTTAAATACCAAAGATTCAAAGTCACCTAGCTCTGCAGATCACCATCTGCACTTTACAATGTTTTCAGGGTGCTGTTGCTGAGGGATAACGTGACCTCAGCGATGTGACTGACAGTAAATTCATAGGGTCATGCTGTGTAGCAACTGGAAGAATTAGTCTTGACTAGTGAGATGCCTCTCTGCCTTGTAGCTGTCAAAATCAAACACCAACTTGAAGTTCATTGCACTGGGTGCCTGCCAGAAAATGCAGTGCAATGCAGTTTATTTGAATTCCAAGTATCCTTAGTAGGGCTGAAGCTGGAGTAAACAATATCCCTAAAAAAACCACTGTGAAAGCAAAGCAGTTGTAGTCATTAAGAAAACAGTAAGCCCAAGCCATTGATCAATCCTAGTTCTTTTCTTGCCAAATAGAGCCATAACAATAGCCTTCTCTTTTAACAGAAGGATCTCAGAGAACAAATATCCTCTACTGCTGTAAAATTAGAGTTTTCTTCTCACTCCTAAGTTTCCAGGAACATGAGTTTCATGGAGGTGCCTATCAAGAATGAGCTGTCACTTGCTCCTAGTGGGGCAGGGGGAGTGTTAGGGCAAACAAGCTTGGACAACTTTGTAAATCAGTGGAGTTTATATGAGCCCAGCTGACATTTATTGGTTGGGAGATGAATCCTCTGAGGCTCTCAAATTCAGAAAGTACGTCCTCTCACAATTCTGTGACTGCGGAGCTTGGTGAGAGCTCTTTCCTCACAGGACCAGAGCTCCCCATCCCTGGCCCTGTCCCAGTCACCCTCCCTGCTGCCAGCAGCATGCAAGTGTCCCTGCAATCACTGCTCTGAGCTGATGGCCATGGTCTCATCAGGCAAAGAGGAGCAGTGAGTAAGGGTAGCCCCTCCTCGACTATGTCCTTAATGCCCCTACTTTCTGTCAGAGTAGCTGACTGCTGTAGGAGTTAAGGAGAGAAGAGTGGAAATGGGGGTCTAGATGTCCTAAACTCTCCATCACATAGACAGGCTGTGCTGCAGGGCCTGTCAATGCAACTCAGATGGCCTCTACTCCCTGGAGTTGTCATAAAAATCTGTTTATTTTGGCAAAATGGCAAAGGTCAGGGTTTTGTGTAGAGCCTCAAACCCACCAAGTCTCTACTGGAAGATTTTGTTCCCTATGTTTCAAAGTTACCACTATCTGCAATGTGGAGGTATAAGCACCATGCAGGAATGGCAGCTTAGAATCACTCTACGTGCCTCTCCAGTTCAGTGTTCTTCCACTGTGGAGGGCTCAGTACAGAGGGATGAGGCATTTTTTCCTGTTTCAGAAGCAGCCACAATTGTGTTTAATTTGGAAGACCCCATGGTTAAGAGTGGCAAGGCTGAGACAGCTTTTATTAGACTGCTGCTTGCCATGATGAAGTTTTCAGGACTCGACACTGAGACAGCTTTTATTAGACTGCTGCTTGCCATGATGAAGTTTTCAGGACTCGACACTGAGACAGCTTTTATTAGACTGCTGCTTGCCATGATGAAGCTTTCAGGACTCGACACTTCATTGTGCTGACTGAGCTTTAGCAGCTGAAGTGGCCTTGAACCTGGACAGACGGTGTTGCATCTCTGATGGCGCCCATCATCAAAGCTTGTGTCAATCAGTCTCCTGACAATTCCCAGGGTGTGAACATTGATGTCCAGGCATCACACTGGCAGAGATCCCATACCACTGGGAATGGCGTCCTTCAGGCAGTCAACAGCACCCAGGTTTGACACGCTTCAGGGCTTTCTTCATTTACCCACATTGCTTCTCATTAGGTTGTCATTTTCAAAACTGGACTCGGGATTTGTGACACCAGGCAGGAACACAGGGAACTTGTTCTTGAGGCTTTAAATATAAATTTTACATAGACTTTCATAAATAGCACTTACATTCTGCTATTTTAATGCTGACTAGTTGCAGTGTTGAAAGGTGTTTGGCAAGGCAGCAATGGCTGTTATATCAACTCACTCTCACCAAGACATGAGGAATAGGGGATCATGACATGGCATTACTACATTCACTGTTCTGACAACACTGCATTGTGGAATAACACAGCTATCGCCATATGCATAAACACTCAAAGAAAAATACTAATTTGCTCCAGAAGCTGAGGCAGTTTAATGGAGAGGAGCAGCATTACTGCCACCCTGTATTGTGGTACTTGCCAAGGAGTGGGAGAATTACAGGCATGGCTTCTGTGAGAAGCTGCTAGAAGCTTTCACGTGTCTGATAGAGCCAATGCCAGCCAGCTCCAGAACAGATCTGCCAGTGGCCAAGGTTGAACCCATGAGTGACAGCGGCAGCACCTCTGGGATAACGTGTTTAAGAAGGGGAAAAAATTGCACAACAGCAACTTCAGATGGAGAAATGAGAATATGTGAGAGAAATAGCTCTGCAGGCACCCAGGTCAGTGAAGGAGCAGAAGGAGAAGGTGCTCCAGGTACCTGAGCAGAGATTCTCCTGAAGCCCCTGGTGAAGACCATGGTGAGGCTTTTGTCCCCCTGCAGTCCATGGAGGTCCACAGTGGAGCAGAGATCCAGTTGCAGACCATGAGGGACCCCATGCCAGAGCAGAATGCTCTGAAGGAGGCTGTGACCCCGTGGGAAGGGCACAGTGGAAAGTGCACTGGAGCAGGCTCCTGGAAGAAACTGTGGACCCATGGAGGGCGAGAACCTCACACTGGAGCAGGTTTGCTGGCAGGACACATGATCCAGCCCCAGAACACTGGAGCAGTCAGTTCCTGAAGGACCATATCCTGTGGAGGGGACCCACGCTGGAGCAATTTATGCAGCCTGTGGGAAGACCTCGCATTGGAGAAGTTCATGGAAGACTGTCTCCTGGGGGAGAGACCACACTTTGGAGCAGAGGAAGAGTGTGAGGAGTCCTCTTAAAGAGGAAGGAGCAGCAGAGATAATATGCTGAACTGACCACAACCCCATTCCCCATGCCCCTGTGCTGCAGTGGGGGAGGAGGTAGAGAAAATATGAGTAAAGTAAGCTGGTGAAGAAGAGAGGGGTAGGGGCAAGGTGTTTTGGTTTTATTTCTCATTACCCTACTCTGATGTGATTTGTAATAAATAAATTTTCCCAAGTCAGACCTGTTTGCCCGTGACTGTAATTGTTGAGTGATCTCTCCCTACGCTCATCTGAACCCATGAACCATTTGCTATATTTTCTCTCCCTTGTCCAGCTGAAGAGGGGAGTGATAGAGTGGCTCTGGTGGGCACCTGGCATCCAGAAGGAGCTCAACAGAAGTAGTGCTGGGCACTTTGTCCGTAAAAGTCATAGAATCATAGAATCATTTAGTTTAGAAAAGACCCTTAAGATCATCGAGTTCAACCGAAGACAAAACACTGACATTGCTATAGAAGACTGGCATGGAAAATACATGTTTTCAGACATAACACAAGAAACAAGGCATGCCAGCTCTACAGCTGCCTGAAAAGCGTTAGTTACTCCTTGTTTGTTTGCAGGCATTCTTTAATGACATAATCTCCTCTTCTTTAGTTTTTGTTTAAATGACTCTACCAGATGGGCATACAAGAATTCAGATTCCTCTGACACTCATCTGGCAATTTCATTTAACTTAAGCAGCTTTTCATTTTCTTCTGGCAGGTTTTTTTTTTTTTGAATCTCTACCTAGAAGCTGAATTGGGTAAATACCCCACATATCTTCAAGAACACATGCCTGAACTGTTTTGTTATTAAAAAAACAGAAATCTTTCTTTTGGTTTAAGTGGTAGGGTTACCAAGACATATAAATGTAAATAATTAACAAATACTTTAAAGAAACTGTTTCCAGGCAAATAAACCAGAAGAAAAGGCAAAATTCAGCAAATAAATTATTGGCTGCTTGTGATTTGCCCATAACAAGTATATCTTCTACGCTGTCTTCTTTTTTAAAAACGAGCATTTATTTTACATGATGCAGCTGTTTGTGCTTCTACCAGCCTACAGCTCACACTGAAATAAGGCAACCTGCAAGGAAAAGGAGTGGCTACCAGGTGCACGTAGTTTTACATTGCTAGAAGGTATTTCCTGGCTCTCTTTCAGCCTCTTTTCTCACTTGAATTGTACACTTCAACTCAAAAGAATTACACGATTAACAGGCTTAAAACTGTTTCTGTTCATCTTGGAGTAAAATAGACATTAGGCTTATGCATAGAAATATTCCTTGTATTTTGTGCAGGTTTAGTGTTAAACAGATGCAAAACGTTTACAAGACAAGGGTCTTAGATTGTTTAAACAAAGTTGTGTGGAACAGTGGTTGCCATTAGAGTAAGTGGTCAGAAACTTTCCTGGCAGTGTTTAATATGGCATTCCTCCTTTCTTGTGCATAAATAAAGCAAATGTCACTGGAATTTAGTAAAAGGCTGCTATGTTTTCACTTGGATCTGAAGCTGTGATTGCAGATTGTGTAGAAGACACTCCACAGCAGATGTGGCTTTATCTGTTGGGTGCTGAACCATGCCTGTATCGTAGCCCATGCTGCCACATCCATACCTGGGCTGATGCTGGGGCTGACTCCTGCTTGCTTGTATCTAAGTGAGCTGCAGCCAGTGCTGTAGCAAATTACAGAGGAGAGAAACTCTCTGTACAGAGCCCTTGAAATTGCTTGTAAGTATCTGGACAATTTGGCTCACTAAAATTCTTCCTTTATATATCTTTGTCTGCCTGTCTCTTGCATTTGTAAACCTGCCCCTGCAAACTGTTGGGAGTACCATTTCTATCTCACAGCCTGCAGCTATCTTTCCTTTGCATCCATGACAAATATTCTAGAAGTCAAGAGTCAGTAAGTTTGTTTGCCAGATACAAAAAGCTGTTCCATTAGCTGGTATAAATAAAAGAGCTCCAAGGAGGATGAAAGGAGGTGAGGCAAAAATCTCTGATAGATTGTGCCAGCTGAGGACCTGCTTCAATGAGTTTTCTAGAAATCCTGAAAACAAACTGCTGGTGCATTGCATCTTCTCTGCTCAGGATTTCCCAGCACACAGTGATTATTTGTCTGGCTTCATGTGGCTTCAAGAGAAGCATTTGCATAAACAAGAGAGAAAGAATCAGCAATCCCAAATATCTCTTGTCTTCATTTAAGCTATAATTTAATCTTAAATGTTACACTAATATCAGCTGGGCTAATTACAGAAAATTCCTTTCCTGCAAAGAAACAAATTCCACATTGCCATAGAAACAAGTCCATACTCATTGCAGTGTGGCATCTTGGTTGTTTCCTGAGTAATCCACATTCTCAATGGAATTCTGTCTTTTAAATGAAAAACCTTCAAGACTGCACAGCCCATACTGGCGAGCATGGTGGATAGTTTAATCCAGACACATGGCTGCACCCCTGCATGTTCAACCCTTCTGTCTTCCCTGGATGCACTTGCATAGACCAAACAATGAAGAAACAACTGAGGAAAATAAAACCCCTTCCAGATTTGTGTACTCTGCAAAGATTCACCCTTTCCAATACACCTATATACCATTTTGCCTCCAGTTGGTAAGTGCTGTGGTTTTTCCCTTTTCGGAGCTGGGTTTAAAAAGCAGCAAGTGGGCTTGAGCCTGCAATGTCAGCTCCCATGGGGTGTCTCTCTGCCACCCATGAGCAGCTGGGGGGTGAGGGGGGCTGTGTGGGTGCTGGAGGGGCGTGCTGAGGCTGTTCCTCCTGCCTTGCCAGGTACCATTTTCTCTTAGGATAAGCTCAGACACCTTTGTCAGGGAGTACTGGCACAGTCACATTGTTCCACTAACTACATCCACTGCAATTCCCAAATGCCCACCATGTACAGTGATACCCTCCTCACACAGAACAGCTCTTGCTGCAGATAACAGGCAGGATTTGGATTTCTGTGGTGCTGAGATCCCTGACTCTAATAGATGCTCTTTACCCAGATTTACTTGCTGAAACTTTTGACCCAAGTATCCAGATCTCTCAGTGTAGTTGTTTTGGTTTTTTTTCTCTAGTTGCCATGCTTTGCTAGTGAAGTGTACTTTCTCTCAGAAACAGCTGGTGTCTCATGTGAGAATTGCATGTGTTTAACCAGTCAGTGGTCAAGTCAGTCCTTGATTCATAATCCAGAAAAGGCCTTTCAAAGATGCATTTTGGCATTCCGTTCTTCACTATATGACTGATGCTACTGCACTGCGAACCACATCCTCAAGAACGCCCCTTAGGAAGGGGAGAACCAAAGCTAAAAGGTGATAATGAAGCAGTGATGCTCAAGCAGCAGGGGCGCCATTCGGAGCAATGAGGGATAGAGTGACCAGTGTTGCCCGGTGTGATGCAAAGCCAGGAGGCTGCAACAGACAGCAATATACTAAAAATGTGATATTACAGATGTGCCTTAACTCGAGCTTTCTGAAACCCTGTCATCTAGAGACTCCTTCTGTTTGGTATGCTCCTTTGTTTTTAAAAGCCTCTCCCAGGCTGTAGCAGTCAAGTTCTATGAGGAAATATTCCAGGAGTGGTGAAAGACAGCCTTCTGGAGATGCTCACAACTCAGGACTCCCTTTGCTTGTCCCAGTGTGGCTTCCTGCTTCAGATCTGGACTACAGTCCCTACCTTGTGCATGGCTGCTCCAGTCTCAGCTTGTTCCCAGGCTTCCTTACAGAGTGCAGCGATCGCCTTGCAATGAAACAAAACCCAGGTGTAGCTCTGCAGAGGCTGCCCCATACCCAGTATGGATGAGCAGCTGCCAGGTTTGGTTGCCTATGTCCCACAGAGCTCTCCAACACCACCCCACTGTAACATCACCAGGGTACGCAGCCTACAGTGTTCTGCTATGAACACACATTCAGCTCATCAGTTAACACTGTCTGCACCTCATTTTGGATGCTGCAAACGATGACGACGCACATATGTAACACACAGGGCATTGAAGGATACTGTGTGTTCACTGATACCAGTGCTGACATGGCCAATGTGCTCCTGTGGGCTGGGGACCCTGAGCAGCTTGGCCAGGAGGGCCAGAGTGGTGACTAGGGCCAGAGTCCAAGAAACAGGTATGTCCAGCAGCAGAGATGTATTTTGAGACTTTGGATCCACTCTGTGCCAGTCCTCCATGCGCTCAGCCATGGAGCTGTGCAGCAGCATGCCGAAACCAGTGTCTTGTGCAGAAGCAGGTGTGAGACCAGATTCCTGTGCAATGCCTGCCCCTGTTGTTTGTCTTCCTTTGATTTGTGCTTTTGATTGTTTGGTCTGTTTATTTCTTTGTTTTTTCCCAGAAAATATGGTGTTTATTTTTCCCAGTAATGTTTCCTCTCCCTTCATAGCAGGCAAGAACTTTTATGCTCCATTTAGTTTTGGTTTGGTTTGGTTTTTGCTTAGTTTCCACAGCAGAGAACCCTTTATTAATTGTTACAGAAATATCCTTCAGCAATGCAGCATAAAGTAGATGAGAGATATGAGTTGGAGAGTTGTGGGAAGAGCCAGACAAGTCGAACTGGAAAGTGCCTTGTAGATCTAACAGTGCATCTCTCCAGTGCAAGGCTACTGCAGCAAAAACCCTGGCCAGATATGGGGTGGAAGTTCAGAAAACGTGATGTGAAGAAGGAAAGACAACCCGGTATAGAAAGTTCTGTACAGTGAAGCCTGTGCCCACGCAGGACTGAATAGCCACCCCAGCTGGGGAGGGCGCAGTGCCACAGAGGTCAAGACAGAAGGCAGCACGGAGGGTGCGTGTAACACGTGTGGGCCAGCTGAAATTCCCCTGGGTGCCGAGGGGCAGGCTCGGAGCTCGTCGTCTCCTTGGGGAGATGTTTCCCGAAGGAGCCAGGTGCGTGCAGGCCAAGGCAGGGGATGCTGCGGGCACCGGCCGCCGGGGCGGGCCGGGGCCCGGGCGCCGCGGGGGGCGGAGGGCCGGCTCCCGCCTCCGCGGGGCCGCCCCGCTGCAGTGTCCCGGCAGCCCGGGAGGAGGAG
>VWPU01014240.1:12841-26470 GCA_013398955.1 Callaeas wilsoni | reverse complement strand
GGTTGGGGAGCAGGGTGGTGAGGGTGGGCTGGGGGTCCGAGGGCAGGGCGATGGGTTTGGGGGTCAAGGGGCAGGGTGACAAAAGTGGGCTGGGGGTCAGGGAACAGAGTGATGATTCTGGGGGTCAGAGAGTGGGGTGACAGGCTGGAGGTCCAGGGGCAGAGTGAGGGGCTGGGGGTCAGGGAGAAGGGTGTCAAGGGTGGGCTGGGGGTCCAGGGGCAGAGTGATGGGGCTGGGGGTCAGGGAGAAGGGTGTCAAGGGTGGGCTGGGGGTCCAGGGGCAGAGTGAGGGGCTGGGGATCGACGGAAAGGGTGCTGAGGGTGAGCTGGGAGTCGGGCACGGGGTGAGGAGGAGAAGGCTGACAAGGACAGGGAGTGGACTCGGGGTCAGGGAGCGGGGTTGGGGTTCATGAGCACCCAAAGGTGCGGGGAGGGCACACAGAAGAGCGGGGAGGGCACAGAGATGTAGGGAGGGCACACAGAGGTGCGAGGAGGGCACACAGAAGTGCGGGGAGGGCACTCAGAGATGCGGGAAGGGCACCCAGAAGTGCAGGGAGGGCACACAGAGGTGCAGGGAGGGCACCCAGAGATGCGGGGTCCCCTGTCACCGCCCGGGCGGGGGTCGCAGCGCAGCCGGAGCGGCCGAAGCCCCGCTCGGTGCCCGGCGGTGCCCGCGGAGCCCCGTCCCGGGCCGGCAGCGCTGGCAGCCGGCGGGCAGCAGCCGATCCTTCCCTGCCTCCTCCCTCCCTCCTCCCCGCCCTCCCCGCTCTCCCCGCTCCCTCCTGCCTTGGCAGGCGGGATCGCCTCGCTGGCGGAGTGACCCCGGCGAACCCCGAAACGGCCCCAAAACGGGGCGGCGGGGGCCGGCGGGGGCCCAGAGCGGGGCTTACCGGACATCCTGAGCCGGAGCGGGCAGCACCTCGCCAGGTGCCCGGTGCAGCAGCAGAGGTGGCCCCGGCCCCACAAGCTGGCGAAGGGGGCAAGAGGAGTCAGGCTTGAAATTTGGGGGTGAAGGGAGCTGCCTGCCCGGCGGCAATGGCAGGTGGATCCCGACAATATTATTGTTTTATCCCTACGGGTATAAGTTTGAGTTTTTCTCTCCTAATGCCAAGTATTTAAAACCTCTAGAAACCAATGATTTGACAATCAATGATTGCGCGATACTTTCAATTTGAATATTCAAAGGCTCCACAAAATGGGCTATCTTTTTGTGAAACCGAGCACATCCCCATCTAGCAGAGGGTCTGAGGGAATAGGATTTGGTGGGGTCACCCTCCCCACCCTTTGCTTTTGGGACATTTGCAGGGTTTTATCCATCTTTCCCTGAACGAAGCAGATGCCTCCAAACCAGCCCAGTGTTTTCCCCTCAGATGCACAGGCTGGGCTCCAACCCTCTCATATTTCATTTGCTACCTGCAGTGAGCACTCCGCGAGGGACCGACTTGCTTTTTGCACATTTTTTCACATTTTAAGGCTAAATTCTGAGGGTTTGGGGCCAAAATGGCAGTGGGCAGGCGTGGCCTAACAAAGAGGCTGCCGTGGGCACCCGGGTGGCTGAAGTGACCTGAACCCCACTCCTTCCCACAGCACTCCCTCCCTCTGCCTGGATGCTGGGCTCGTAGTGGAGTTTTTCTGTGTTTTCCCTCAGTTCAGGCTGTTTGCCTGTGCTGCACAGATCGGCCTTTTTCTCACAAGCCTGGGTGCTGGCCTGCCCTGGCAGCTGCAGGTGCTGGGGTTCAGTGTGTGGCTCAGACTTTTGGGATGACCATCCCTTCACAGCGCTGCTGTAGCTGGGTTTTTAGGCTGCCTTTAAGCTTTTCCCTGGGGACCACAGCCTCTGCCACGGGCAGGGAGTCGAGGCACAGAGGAGGCCAGGCTGTTAATCATCTACCAGCAGCTCGGGCTGGCTGTTGTCACGGCCGAATCTTTTCTTTTCCTTTAAGCTGAACAAATAACACTTGATTTCTGCGGGGAGTGAGGCCATTCCTTGCTCTGCAATGTGCCCCTGCAGCTCCTGGTAGGCCAAGCCTTGCTTGGGACAGCTTTATAGGGACACATCCCACCAGGAGAGGAGCCCATCTGCCACGGAGCACAAAGGAATGTGCTGTGCAGGGACGGGGCGGGGGGGGTCTCACGAAGGAATTTGGGATCTGAAACCCTTCCCTTACTGGAGCTGCTGTGGGTGGGTACAGCCCGGGCAGGCTGCGGGGAGCTGGGATGATGTTTACCCCTGTAACCAGAGACCAGAGCCTGCAGCTGCCCAGCTCCAGCCCTGGGGAGCTGGATGCCTTCAGGAAGCCAGAGGCAGAGGAGTTCTGGGTGCTCCTGCAGGGCCTGGGCTTCGGAGCATTTCCAGGCTGATAAAAACCCTGCCTTGCTTAGGAGCTGAGTGCCCGAGTGCTTTCAGGACAACTCAAAACCTGTCCCTGCTTCTCCCTCCGAGCCTGATGGCAACAGAGCCACAGCGGCCTGGTGGCCCTGCTCACGCCAGCCCCTGGAGAAGGAGCTGGGATTCACTGGGATTCACTGACAGGGTCACTGGGATTCAGCCCAGCAGTGGTGTCAGCTGGGGAGAACAAGGCTCGAGCTGGACTCAGCTTCGGGGGCAGCAGGGCTGGGTGTGGGGCCAGGAGACCCGCACCCACCCTGAGGTGATCGGGGAGCAGCTCTGGCCGGGCAGGGGCCAGCCCAGGAGGCTCCATGACTGCCACCCGCGGGAGTGGAAGGTGCTGTGAGGGCTTCCAGTGCCCCACCAGACCCAGGATTTGAGGAGAAGCAGCAAGGAGGGATTTAAAGCGTCTCATCCCTACACATTCCCAGGGGCTGGAACGCTCCAGAGGCTCTTGCTGCTGCTTCTGTCGGTGCCAGGCTGGGGGGCGAGATGGGGCGAAGGGGGTGACCTCCTGGCTGGGACAAAGCAGTGGGGATGTGCTGCGCCCTGAGGGTTCCGCCTCGGTGTGTTTGTGTGTGCAGAGCTACCTCTAGCGGCCACGGGCCCCCGAGTGGCCCCGGGACCGGGGCTCGCTCCCGTGCCCACGGGCAGCCCACCCGGGTGCCTCTCGGAGCAGCCTGCCTCGTGCCCACCAGGTGTGTGCGGGTCTGCTTTGGGCAAGGAGGGGGCGGTTAATTCGGGGCAGAAGGGATGTCGGGGAGAGAGTGTTTGGGGATGTCGGGGGGGGTGTGGTGGGGGATGTCGGGGGGGGGGTGTTTGGGGAGGTCGGGGAGGGTGTGTTTGGTGCTCTGCAGCTGGCGGGGATGGCGAGGCTGCCTCGAGCACGGGTCAGCAGGCAGGGCAGTGCCCGCACCCTACAGAACCTCCAAGCCATTGAGGCTGGAAAAGCCCTCTGAGAAGAGAACCTTGTCGGAAGGAAAAACCTGCAGAGCGCAGACATTTTTCAGGCTGGGTATTTTACTTGTGGCACAGTGGGACTGGGAGAAATTCCTTTCACGAGGCGCTAGAAGGCACCACTCTGAGCTAAACGTGGTGTGTCCAAGGGACTGTATTTCTAAACAGAGCACAAAGCATCACGTTTGAAGGAGCAGCTTGAGGAAGGAGAGTAAAGTTTGCTTCAATAATGGTCTGTTTCTCTTTCCTCCAGCACTTCTCAGTAAGTTCTCCTGCCTTCATAAGTCCCCCAGAGGGCACTTCCATCCTCTTTAGCCCAGGCAGAGGGGTCGGCAAGGTGCGGTGGCTCCGAGGACTGCTCTGGGCACAGGTGGCCCATCCTGGAGGGCTCGTTGGCCACGGCCATGAACGGGGACACGCTGTAGGGTGAGGTGGCAGCGTAGCTGGGGGAGTAGTGGACATCTTCAAGGGGGTGCAGAGAGTAGGGCTGGGCTCCAGGGATGGCTGGGGTCCAACCTGAGCCTCGGAACGGGGAAACACCTCCGGATTCGGGCGGGGAGAGGCAGCTGGAGCTGGCAGGGAGTGCCTGCAGAGGGTCTGAGCATGCACTGTCAGACTGGCCGAGGCTCTCGGGTGAGGTCTGCTCCCAGGGCTCTCTCTGCAGGGAAACAGGGAGAGAAGGTGAGAAGAACCCTTAGGAACAAAAGCCTGTCGTGGAGGTAATGGAGTATCTATCCCTGGGAACGCTCACAAGGGTTTCTGTGGCTCTGGAGCAGTGTCTGGTGTTAAAACTGTTGAAAGGAAACATCCATCCTGTCAGTAGTGGGCAAGGCCTGGAACAGGGTCCCAGTAGGACTGACCAGCCCTGATCCTACAGGATCCAGGAGCTCTGCTGTGGGGGTGTGAGTGGAGCTGGCTCCTGGGAAGTGGCAGAGACTGGGACAGGCAACAGCCTGGAGTCATCAAGGGCTGCTTCTAGAAACTTAAGGAGGGAGGGTTTCGTAAGATCCTAGAATCACAGAGTACCACGTGTGATGATCCACCAGGATCATGAAATCCCACTCCTGGCCCTGCAGAGGACACCCCAACAATCCCCCCCCTGTTCCTGAGAGCGTTGTCCAGTCCAGAGCAGAACGTGATGTCTCCAGGGATGTCTCCAACAGGAAGAGGGGACAAATTAGACGGGACCAAAGAGAAAAAACCTTCCCCCGGAGCCCTGCCCCACCTGCTGTGGCTGCTGTAACAGCCACGTCCTTCCCCCACGAGTCCCCCGACTTAACCCTGCATTTAAACGGGGTGACCTTGCCCTGGGGGACAGAACCATCGAGCCACTCACGAGTAGGAAGTGCCCCGTGTCGTTGGGGAAGGACGGCAGGAGAGGGGGCACGGCCGGAGGGCTGAAGAAGGAGCTGGTGGCAGCTGGGAGAGGAGGAGCACGGTGATCCCCGAAGTGCTCGCTGAGATGGGGCTCCAGCAGCGCTGGGTAGCCCTGGGGGGCAGAGGAGTCGCAGGAGAAGGGCTTGGAGCCCAGAGGGGAGGAGTAGACATCGCTGACAAACTGCTTGGTGCTGTGGAAATCCAGCTCGGCTGGGAAGGATCTCCGGATGCCGTGGTAGCCAGCCGTGGTGGGTGAGCCTGGGGGGCCAGAGAAAAGGTTGGAAAAGCGTAAGGAAAACTGTGACAGCAGCCACAGAACTATGGACACCTCTGTGGGTGCAAAGCAGAGCCCTTTTCTCTCCAGCATCACCCAGGAGTCCATCCTGCCTTGACACAGGTGTGTGAGCCCAGGTGCTTTTGGTTCCATCTGGTGACCTCCATCTGCAGCAAACCAAATGTGTTTGGGGGGAGCTTTAAATAGGAGGGCAGGGAGCTCGAGGTCAGCTCAGCCAGGCTGTGCTGCAGCCCCTGGGGAGGAGGTTCCAGCCTCACTCTGCTTTCCCTGCCCCGGAGCTCAAGGGATAAAACAGGTCAGCTCCTGATTTGGTGCTTTCTCTCTCCAGCTCTGGGGAAAATTGGAAAACACAGAAGGAAAAGGAGGCATTTTGTGTGGCTCCTCTGCTAAAAAAAGTAGGAACTGCTTTAATTACTCTCTTTGAGGGTTTTATACAAGATTATTGCTGGGTTTTTTTGGTTCTTTTAATTACTTTCCTCCTGGGCTCTCTCTGAGGGGTGGCCCTGTTTCATATCCTCTGGAGGAGAACAGGCAGGGCTGTGCCAACCCTCCCACCTGCATGGGAGGTGTTTATCAGTGGAGGGAAAACCTCACCTGGCATTTGGCCAAAGGGCGACTGCGCTGCGCTGGTGCTGCCCTGCAAAAGATAAAGAGATGTTTGAAAAAATGGCTTTTCAAAGCAAGGCAGCTCTCTGAGTGTAATTCATGTGCCTTATTTGAGCCTGGGTGCTGTGGAGGGTTTAACTCCATGATTTCCAGCTTGGGGCATTGGAGGTATTAACAGATGTAGGCTAAGCAGAGATTGAAGGTCTTGTGCGGAGCTGGTAAGAGGAGGAGTATCAAGATAACTGGCTTCTTCCTCCTGTCCCACAGCATTCCTTAAAGCAGGCAGAATGCTGAGGAGTCCTTTTGGTCCTGGCACAAACCAGACAAGGTGAGATCTGAGCCCCTGAGTGGCCAAAATGGGCAGATTCCAGCTCATATTCCAGCTCAGCTGTGTCTGCTGCCCCGGAGCTGCTTTTCCTGGCAGCACAAGCAGGCTGGGTGCAAAGAGCGTTCCCAGATCATGTCTGGACCCTACAGCAATGGGTGTGATGATAATAATATTAATCATCATCCTCTCCTCTTGGTCCCCAGATAAAGGAGAATTATCCTGGAGTGACCCTGATGCTCCCAGTGCCTCATTCCTTACAGAGCACCCTGGCAAAGGCATCTGCTCCTCCAGAATTCCACCGAGTTCTGGTTTTGGGAGCCCCAAGCCCCCGGAGCAGGGACACAGAGCCCTCAGCTGCATTGCTGTCAGCTCTGCTGTCCCCTGGCCAGTGCTGGTGGCACTCTCTGTCCCGTTTGCATAGTGCAAACAAGAGGTTCCTGCCATAGCAGGCAACCAAATTCAGAGGTTTAGATTTGAATTAAATTTGCCAGCTCTGAGGACTTCCTTTTACTGCCGAGGGAAGTTTGCAGCTGCTCCCTGCTCCGTCATGGAAATGAGCTCTGAGCCTGCACAGGCCACACGGGCTGCAGAGGTGACAGGAGGTGTGGGGAAGGAGCCCCTTGGCTTGTGGACAGAGGAGTGTTGGTGTCACACGGGCAGGGCTTACACCTGTCCCCAGCTGAAACCATCACATGCAAATCCAGGTCACTTCTAGAGGAAAGAGCCAAGCGGGGAGGTTGGAGTAGCACAGATGCTGCCCAGAGGCCGAGGGGCTGCAGCCATGGGAGCTGGGATGCCAGGCTGAGGGACAGGAGGGTCCCTGGGCACGGCACAGCCTCCAGCAGGGACCGCTTCCAATTATCAGAGCATTTAGTCTTTGATCCTGTCTGTTCAACAGCCACTGGAAGGACCTGATTGTGTGTACACACCTGTGGTGGAGAGCCACAGAGGTGCCAGGAGCTGCCAGGGCTTTACCTGCCCGAATTCCAGTGCGGGAGCCTCTGCTGCAGCCCATCCTTGGGCTTCATCAGAGCAGAGCCCTGCATTTCACTGCCCTCCTTGCTCCTTATCAGGCTTAATTGAGACCCATTAGTTCATTTCCTCCCTGCACTGCTTCCTTTCCATGCCCTGGGAATGGGGAGCCTGGATCTCCTGCAGGGCCTGCCCAGCCTCCCTGGGGCCCACAGCGTGCCCAGCTGTTGATAAGCTGCGGCTCAGCCTCCCTGGGGCCCACAGCGTGCCCAGCTGTTGATAAGCTGCGGCTCAGCCTCCCTGGGGCCCACAGCGTGCCCAGCTGTTGATAAGCTGCGGCTCAGCCTCCCTGGGGCCCACAGCGTGCCCAGCTGTTGATAAGCTGCGGCTCAGCCTCCCTGGGGCCCACAGCGTGCCCAGCTGTTGATAAGCTGCGGCTCAGCCTCCCTGGGGCCCACAGCGTGCCCAGCTGTTGATAAGCTGCGGCTCAGCCTCCCTGGGGCCCACAGGGTGCCCAGCTGTTGATAAGCTGGGGCTCAGCCTCCCTGGGGCCCACACGGTGCCCAGCTGTTGATAAGCTGCGGCTCAGCCTCCCTGGGGCCCACACGGTGCCCAGCTGTTGATAAGCTGCGGCTCAGCCTCCCTGGGGCCCACACGGTGCCCAGCTGTTGATAAGCTGCGGCTCAGCCTCCCTGGGGCCCACACGGTGCCCAGCTGTTGATAAGCTGCGGCTCAGCCTCCCTGGGGCCCACAGGGTGTCCGGCTGTTGATAAGCCGGGGCTCAGCCTCTCTGGGGCCCACAGGGTGCCCAGCAGTTGATAAGCTGGGGCTCAGCCTGCCTTGCCCATGGCCAGCCACAGATCCTGCCTGGGATCACTCCAGAGAGCTCTGCTGCTTCACTGCCTCCTAGCCCACCTACAAATCTGCCTAAATTCAAGGATCCAGCTCAAAATAACGACCTGGCCCTACGCTGGCTGCGCTTTGGCAATGCTTTGGCTTCAGGGCATCACCTCTCTGGGCCCAGTCTGTAGAAGAGCAGCTGAAGGAATAAAAATTCTCCATAAAAGCAAAGCTTGGCCTGGGCAGGGCACTGCTGAATATCTGGCCCTGGTCTGTGAGCGATGCTGGGCACTCAGCAATGGATTCTCTTTAAACCAGAGCACTGCTGTGCCTCACCTGTGCAGGTACCCACTTCCACACCTCAGAGAAGACAGGAATCCTTTCACCCTGCAGAGGACAGCTGCAGGTTCATACCCATGCAAAGGAAAAGCCGGGCCCTCCCTAAAGGCCAGGCCCGAGCCCCACAGTTGGCGCAGAATCCCTGATTTTGTGTGGTTTTCCTCACAGCACTCCCTGATTCCCCATCACTCGAGGTGTGCAGGGCCTGGCTGTCAGGAAATTGTTGGAACCTCATCCCAAAGCTCTGCTCTGCTGAGCACTGACCTCCCCTGCCAGCACAGGCCTCCTCCAGGGGCCTCCCCTCGCACCGACAACGGCCGAGTGGCTCTTTTTATTTTTCTTTCTTTTTTTTTTTTCTGGAGCAAAGATCACCCTTGAACAAAAGATGCAGCTAAATTACCCCACATCATCAACAGACAAAGGGGTGTTCAGTTATCTGCTCCTGGCTTTGATTCTGGGTTATATTCTGCCAGACAAACAGAGCTGCACTTACAGCTGCTCTTTTCATGATACGTCCGAGCAAATACGGATGTTTGCCCTGCACAATAATTTCTTGTCTCTCGCAGGGAATTAGCAGCAGGGCTGGTTTTGCATCAGACAGATGCGCACAACTGCTGGGCTCTGGAGCACAAAGCCAAGGGCAATAAAGCAAGGAGGATTTTACAGTTCCAGGGGATTTCGATTGTGCCAGTTGAAGCTGCCGCCTCCAGAAAGGGAGCAGGTAAATGGTGATATCAGCAGCCAGGAGCTGTTTTCTCAGCTGCTTCCTGCTGCTCCCCAAAGAACTCTTCCTAAACATCTGCCTGGTGGGAGCGTGTCTTTCCCAGTGGCTCTCCATGGCTCAGGGGGCCTCTGCCTTTGTGCAGCAGCTGAAGGCTGTGGGGATGGAGCTGTGGCTGGATTTTGCTGTGTTTGGTGATGCCCAGTCCTGGTTTTTCCTGCCTGTTTTGTTGCACAGAGCTAATGGGCCTGAAAGTCACAGTGAGAAAAACACTCGCAAGTAAGTCCCTGTTGAAGAGGCCTCTTCAGGAAAAAAAAAAAAAAAGAAAAAAAATCCAGAGGCAAATGGCTTTTGAGGGATAAAAAGCATCAGAACAGCCAATCTGTGTGTTCTGCTGCCAGTGATCCTGGGCTCTGCTCCTTCTCTTTCCTTCCAGGACACAGTTCCAGCACCCCCTCGTCTGTCGGTGTCCCAGAGCTCCCAGCCAGGCTGGAAGTGGGGAGCTGCCACCCAGCAGAGGTGAGTGCCAGCAGCACCCAGGGAACGGCTCCTTGTGCCACTGGATGCCACCACGCGCTGGCATCGCAGCACCGTGTCCCCTTCTGGGGACAGCCTCGCTTTTCTGGCTGCCAGTTGAGAAAAAAAACCGATGTAGAGTAGCAGGGCTTGGGTTTCCTGTTGCCATAGAACCACTCTAAGAGGAAATCATCTAAATCATCTCTTCCGAGCTGATGCTTGGCCTCTGCCCAGCCCATCACATCCCTGCAGCTCCCCTGGCACTCCGAGAGGAGCTGGAAGGAGCTCAGCATTCGGGGAAGAGCAGCTATTTTCGGGGCACTGACTTGCCCAAGTGTAGCTGGTGGAAAAGGAAGTTGACTCGGAAAGGTGTCACATGTAGGAGGTGAAAGGAAAGAGGAATTTAACATCACTGCTATGCTTGAAAAAGGGGGGGAAAAAAAAGCGGGGGGCTTTGAGGCATTTAAGGTTCACAGGTGTGAAAATCAAGGTGCCATCAGTGATGTTTTGGGACAAGCATTAGCGTTGCAAATGTTTTTGCTGTTCTCTGTTAACGCTGACAGTGCCCCAAACTCTTTCTAAAGCAGAGGATGGGGTGCCATGACTTTATGGGGTTAAAAAGGGGGTGGGCGCCGGGACTCACACTGAACCGGGAGCCGCTGCTCTGCCGGGATCGTTTTTCAGCCAGGAGATCCTTGACCGTGTGTTTCACTCGCACTCCTTGGTACACCCGTTTGCCAAAATCTGCAGGGACTGAGGGAATGCAGAGTTCAGGGAAAGCACAGAGCAGCTGCAAGAAGCAAATTCATCACCTCTGTGCATCGAGTTAAAATACAATACTGCAATTATTAACACAAAATCATCCCTTAGGAGCCTGACAGCGAGAGCAGAGCAAACACCAATGTGTCCCACCCTTTCCATGCAGATCCCCCTCTGCCTGATGGTTTTTGGCTTTTATTTTTCCAAAGGGAACCCCACATCTCTATCCTTTGGGTCAGCAAATATTTATTTTGCTTTACAATCCCCGTTGCTTTCAGCAGAGGGGTCGTGGTTCTCCTTGTGGAGCTGCTGGCTCCCAGCACAGCTCTGATCCCATGGGATGGAGGGATGGATGGATGGATGGATGGATGGATGGATGGAGAGGCTCCTCTGAACCTCGAGAAGAGAAAGGCTCAGCCTGTTTTGTCTCCACAGCAAACTCAGGCAGGTACTTGTGGGCTCTGTTGTATCTGGGTTATTGGGAAGGCACAAAGTGTCCTTTGCCCTGTTTTTTTGCCCTGCCTGCAGCACAGCACAACCCAAAACAGCCCAGTGTGGCTTTGGCACAAGGCATCTGCCCCCTCCCCCTGCCTGGAGTGAGTTTTGGGAGATCCAGGCTGTGCACAGAGGTTTTGGCACGAGTGAGGGCGGGCAGCTGAGGGACAATACCAGGGACAGCTCTTTTATCCCGGCCTGAACACAGAGCTCGCACCTGTGGAGCCGGGGAGGAGTTTCCATGTGGGCTTCCACTGAATGATCCCGGAAAAAACTCCCTAACTTTGAAGCTAATCCCTTGGAAAACACAGGGCCACGCTCTCCTGAGGGAACACAAACTGCCAGCACACAGCTGATGCGTTTGATCTCTAGAATTTATAGTTTGGCTCTTCAGGATGTGTCCCTTGGCTCCGTTTCTGGTGGCATTGTGGCCCCAGGTGCACACACACACCCACAAGGGGAGATGAGAGGAGAGGGCTTAAACAGCCCAGGGCTGGCTTGGCGTTGCCCCAGGTGGTTTGTTTTGGGTCATAGCAGCTGTCAATTCGGGCAACTGGAATTTGATTTTGGTGTTTGAGTGCTGACCAGAGAGATTCAGGCAAGGCCAGGCACAAGGCAAACACAGAGCAAGGGAGAGCGCCCCAAAAACAGAGGTGAAGATGAGTCTCACACCAAAAAGCAGCAAAAGTGGCCAGAAAGGGACATCAGCTCTCAGAGGTGGAGGAATTCCAGCCAGCCCGGTGCTCTGCAGGTGTTTCCCTGACACCTTTACTGGGCCCGAAGGCATCAGAAAAGCACTCCCACACCGCTCTGCTTTTGCACACTGCTCTGTGCTGTTGCAGTCGCTTCACCCTCGTCCTCGGTTATCCCTCTGCTCAAATTGTTTTCATTAAGCAACGCTCAGCCCTCAAACCCTGGTGTGAGGCTATCACACACCTAAACCTGTTGCTTCCAGTGAATTATCCAGAGCCATCTGATGCTGAGCTGTCAAAACCTCAGATAACTCTGCCACTGGCAGCACTGGGGAAGAAAATGCTAATTCGGGCCTGAGTTTCTAGAATTCCCAAGCAAATGGAATCCAATTTCACATCAGTTTGATCTAACTGCCTTTAGGGGAAAAAAAAAAAAAAACCAAAAAAAAACAACAAAACCATTGCACTCTGAAGGAATATAAAATATAAATTCAGTCTGAAGAAGGCAGAACGTGCTAATTGATACCATGAAATTCTTGGGATGTTTAAGGTGTCACGTGTCTATTCCAGACAATTCTTTCTGTGTTTTTTTCTTTTAAAAGGAGCCCAAGGACAGCAGAGTTTGTTCCTTCCCTGACATTGCCATGAAGATGCCTCAGCTTGTGAGAATCCGAGGTGCTGGAACTCACCTGTTTCCATGGTTGGTGCTGCTGATGAGTCCCAGCTCCCGGATCCTGCAGGAATTTGGGGAAGATCTGTCCCTCATCAGCTTCCCAGAGCAGAGTGAAGCCTGTGCTCATAATTCCTTGGGAAACTTCCAGCTGAGCCTGGCGGAAATGGGTTTTCTAGAATTTAGCGATGTCTCCAGCATCATACCTCGCTTGGGATTTGCTTAAATGCAAATCCCTGGATCGATGTCTCACTCCAATTTGCATGGTCAGTGTGGATCCTTCCCCAAGAGCCTCCTTCCTGTCCGAGCTGACATTTCATGGGTGAAGAGCAGAGGTTCATGGACAGGGAAGCCTTGGGGTGAAGGGAAAGGCTGGCAGGCCTTGCAGGGAGGAACGGTTTCCTCACAGGTGAGGAAAAGCGAGGCTTGGGATGAACGCCTTCTCCCGTGCACGTGAGGTCCCCACGAGCTGCTGAAGGCCTCGCCTGGGCAGGAATTCTGCCTCTCTGGGACTCCACAGGCTGGTCTGGGCTTTCCACAGCTGAAAGGGTGCCTTGGAACCCGGGGGGCTGTGCCTGGAGTCCGCAGGGAGAGGGAGAAGGTCCATGAGAGGGACGGGCAGGGGCATCCCTGGGTTTGGCTCCCTGGTGCCAGCTGAGGGTTCCCCTTCCCGAGGGGCTGAGGGACCTCCAGGAAAGGAGCTCCTGGGCCCAGGTCAAAGCTGCTGGTGGCCAGAGCTGCTGTGCCTGCTCTGCAGGCAGCAAGACTGGATTGTGCAATATCCAAACCAAGGAATGAAGCCTCTGAACCCTTCTTCAACCACTTCGGTCCTGCTTTGGGACATGCCCACATTAGGGAGCCTCTTCCCTGCAGCGTGGCTTGCACGGGGGACCTCGGGGTGCTGGGTGTCTGAGCGGGGTGGGCTGGGTCTGTGCAGCCTTGCTGCGCTCATCTTCCAGAGCCAGGACAGACCTCAGGGTGCTGGGTGTCTGAGCGGGGTGGGCTGGGTCTGTGCAGCCTTGCTGCGCTCATCTTCCAGAGCCAGGACAGACCTCAGGGTGCTGGGTGTCTGAGCGGGGTGGGCTGGGTCTGTGCAGCCTTGCTGCGCTCATCTTCCAGAGCCAGGACAGACCTCAGGGTGCTGGGTGTCTGAGCGGGGTGGGCTGGGTCTGTGCAGCCTTGCTGCGCTCATCTTCCAGAGCCAGGACAGACCTCAGGGTGCTGGGTGTCTGAGCGGGGTGGGCTGGGTCTGTGCAGCCTTGCTGCGCTCATCTTCCAGAGCCAGGACGGGCCCGGTGCCGAGATGCTGCTGCTCATTAAACCTTCCTGCTGCTGGGCTGTGCTGCCAGCTCGGGGCCGCCAGGCAGGATCCTGCCCTCCCCGTCCTTCCTGAGCTCTCCCCGGTGCTGGCCTGGAGGTGAGCTGGGGCTCTGCCTTGGGGTGATTCTATGACAATACTGAATTCCCCATCGCCTGCTGGATCTCTGGTGAACCTTTAAATTGCAAAGGGGCGAGAGAGAAGCTGAGAGAACTCTTCAAAGTGGCCAGCTTGGCCTTGCAATTAAAATGTTTGCATTCTTATCTCTCCTGATCTGACAACTTTTGTTGGTTGGAGGAGTTTTGCTTTCTAGTCTCTTTGGCTTTCAGCGGAGAAGGGACTGTGATCTGCCTCAG
>VWPU01014240.1:0-12588 GCA_013398955.1 Callaeas wilsoni | reverse complement strand
TTTTCACTTTCACTCAAGATACTATTTTCCCGAACCTGTGGGGAACGGCCTGCCGGGGCCTGCTTGCCTGGCAGGCAGGAGAGGGGGAGAGAGAGAGACGCCACTTTTGGGTTGGTTCCTCCTGGATTTGTGTCCAAACCGGCAGAGGCTCTCACACGGCCTGCCTTCCCGGGGAAGGGCTGCTTGCAGCATAATTATTTTCAAAGCGTAATTACTCTTTTCCTTCGGAAGAAATGAAAAAATGCTGAGAGCGGCCGCAGCTGGCCAAGGCTGTGTCCGTGTGAGGCGAGTGGGGAGGCAGAGCTGAACCAAAACCCTGAGTATTTGCCCAGGTTTTTAACCTGGAGACCCCCTCAGGTTCTCTCTGCCTGCTCAGGGCCGGCTGTGATGCTCGAGGAGCCCTGGAGCCCCCGCCCGTGGAATCTTTCCCAGCGGATTTTTATACACAAACAACTCTCTTTTTTGGCCCATCAGGAAAATGAATCCACCAGCACCAGAGGTTGATGTCCAAAAAGGAGACAGAGGAGTCCCGTTACTTTATTCGAATAAAGGGAGAGGCCGTGGGGCATTCCCCTGGGGTCTCTCCAGTTTTTGGAGGACGCAGCCTCCTTTTTATCCTAATTTCCCGACCGCATTTTCCCTCTCTCTTTCCCCATTGGCTGAGGTACTTGAGAGGCACAGACTTCCCGGAACGCGTAATTTTTAAGATTCCCTTCTAATGTATAGCCGCCCTTGCCTTTTTTTTAAATTCCTATGGAATTTATGTATCTCCTCATTGTTTCTTTCATCTTTTGATATTCAGATTCATTTATTTGCAGACCTACAGTTTAGTGATAAAGACAAATCTCTCTTTCCATTCATCAGTCAGTGGAATCTTTTCCCATTGTTGCTTTTATCTCTTAGTGCTAGTTTTTACCTACCAGCAGGCACACCGTTTATTTGCCAAGACAAGTCCCTCATTCCTTTCACCTCCGTCCTTTCCCAGCCCTTCCCGGTGCCCACAGGTGGCTGGGATTTGGCCGGAAGGGAACAGAAGGGGCAGGAAGCACCAGGTGGGCCGGGCCAGATGGAAAGTGGCACAACAAGAAGTTGGTTTCGCTCTGTCAGCAATGGGCTGCGTTTGCCAGCTGCCTCCTGGCAGCCAGTTTTGCCTCCTGGGCTGGATATTGATGTGCTTTGCTGAGGATATTCCAGTTAAATCCCAGCCCCATTCCGTGCCTGGTCAGTCCAGGTGTTTTCTGTGCTGACTGCAGAGTAATCACATTGGAAACAACCAAACAGAGAGAAGACAAAAACTCAGCCAGGCTCCTTTGAGATGCAAACCTCTTACCTTGTGGTTTCTTTCCAAAAACCATCACACCCAGATTTTCTGGATAGTTCAGTGGATTTGGGCCAGTGTTTTCCATTCACATCAGGGGCAGAGCTGGGGTTCTGGTGGGATTTGCAGAAGCGTTGGCACCACACGCTCTGGGGCACGTTCTGTACAACGCCTTTCAAAAAGGGGTTTAAACCCTTCTAAAAAGGCATTTACCTGTGCCAAAGCAAACTTTGAGAATTGTGTCTCTTCTTTGTGCGACAAAAGAGCCTGAGACAGCCGATGGGATAGCCAGTGTTTAATTCAATCTGTCATTTCAATCTCTCTACTGATGAATGAGCAGAGAGAACTTGTTGCATTATCTCGGAGCAGGAGCTGCAGAACTGATGGCTTTTGTGTTCACAGTTGGCTGGGATGGATTTTCAGTGAGAGAACTCTTGTTTAAGCAAGGAATTGTTCCGGAAGCACCAAAATTTAACTCGGAGCCATAGAACGGTTTGGGTTGGAAGGAACCTTACAGCTCATCTCGTTCCACCCCTGCCATGGCCAGGGACGCCATCCACTACCCCAGGTTGCTCCAACCCCGCCGGACACCTTGGACACTTCCAGGAGTGGGGCAGCCACAGCTTCCTTTCAGTGAAAAGCGGTCCTGGCTCCCGGGATAGGCTTTTCCCAAACCCGAACGGGAATGAATCGCTGGCGTTATCCCGAGGACCTAAAGAACGCGAGAACCTTTGTGGCGCAGCGCTGTTTCTCGGCGGGCCCTCTCGGCGGTTCCGCGCACGCCGCGGGTTCCTGCGCGGTGATTGGCGGGCGGGCGGCGGCGGCGGCTGTGATTGGCTGGCGGGGGGTGCGGTCCGGTGCGGTCCGTCGCGTTCGGGGCCCCCCGCGGGGCAGAGGCGGGCGGAGGGACGCCTGGGCGGGGGTCGCGGCCCCGCTCTCCGCGGGTCCCGCCGGGCTTGGGGCCGGTTCCGCCGGGCTTGGCGCCGGTTCCGGGCCGCGACGGGAGCCCTGAGTGGCCCTGCGCAAGCCCGGCCATGCCGCCCGCCAGGGCCAGCGGTAAGGGGGCCGTGGTGCTGCAGTGCGAGTGGCAGCAGTGCTCCTTCGTGGCCTCGGAGATGGAGGAGTTCTGCGGGCACGTGGCGCAGCACCTGCAGCAGCACCTCCCTGGCGAGCCCCGCGACGAGATGGACCCTCTGGGTAAGGCGCTGGGGAAAAGGGGGCTCTGCGCAGCCCCCTGACAGGAGAGGCTGGTCGGGCTCTGCTCCCAGGGAACAACAGGACAAGAAAAATGTCGCCAAGGTGTGCCAGGGGACGTCCAGCTTGGACAGCAGGGGGAATTTCTTCCTGGAAGGGGTGGTCAGGCCTTGTAAGGGGCTGCCCGGGGAGGTTTGGAGTCCTTGGAGGTGTCCAGGGAAGGCCTGGAGGTGGCACTCAGAGCTCTGGGCTGGGGACAAGGTGGGCATCGGGCACAGCTTGGACTCGATGGGCTGGGAGGGCTTCTCCAACCCAAGTAACTCTTGAGATTTTCTGACGAGGGAAAGCTTCTGGCCTTTTTTATCCTCTCCCTGAGTAGAGCAGGGCTGCAGGACTGGGATCTCAGGAAAACGTGTGGTGTTCGTGCACCTGCGGGAACCCGAGCTTTACTCGGAGAGAAAAGTTACTGGGAGCGCAGATTTGCTTGGAGAGAGCGTTCAAGCTGTTTGTTGGGGGTCACAGAGGAGCTGTTGGGGTCGCAGAGGAGCTGTTTGTTGGGGTTGCAGAGGAGTTTTTTGGGTCGCAGAGGAGCTGTTTGTTGGGGTCGCAGAGGAGCTGGTTGTTGGGGTCGCAGAGGAGCTGGTTGTTGGGGTCGCAGAGGAGCTGGTTGTTGGGGTCGCAGAGGAGCTGGTTGTTGGGGTCGCAGAGGAGCTGGTTGTTGGGGTCGCAGAGGAGTTGTTCAGGTCACAGAGAAGCTGTTTGTTGGGGTCGCAGAGGAGCTGTTTGTGTGGCTTGCAGAGGAGCTGGTTGTGGGGGGCGCGGAGGAGGTGTTCAGGTCACAGAGGAGCTGTTTGTTTGGCTTGCAGAGGAGTACACGTGCCTGTGGCAGGACTGCGGCTTCTGCTCCCCGGACAGCTCGGCCGACCTGGTGCGCCACGTCTACTTCCACTGCTACCACACCAAGCTCAAGCAGTGGGGGCTGAGGGCCCTGCAGAGCCAGGCGGATGTCAGCCACTGCCAGCTGGACTTCCAGAGCCGGAACATCATCCCTGAGATCCAGGAGAACTTCCTGTGCCTCTGGGAGTACTGTGAGGTGAGAGCGGGGGGCTCGGTGTCGCGCCGAGAGGGGAGGGGCTGCTGGGCTGCAGCTCACCTGCACAGCTGCTCACCTGCACAGCTGCTTACCTGCACACCTGCACAGCTGCTCACCTGCACAGCTGCACACCTGCGCAGCTGCTCACCTGCACCGCTGCTCACCTGCACAGCTGCACACCTGCGCAGCTGCTCACCTGCACCGCTGCTCACCTGCACAGCTGCTCGCCTGCACAGCTGCTCACCTGCCTGCTGGCTGTGTTTGGAGCTGCGTGGGAGCACCTGGGCTCTTCACTCCTGTCCTGTCTGTCCTTGAAATCCAGTTCTGAGAAATGCTGGACATGTCTACTGAGACTAAAGAGCTTCTCTGTTATACTAAGGTCTCATCAATAAGCGTGGTGAGCTCGTACCTCTCGTCACACTTGAGATGGAATGAAAACATTTAAAATGTCAAAATAACTAGCCAAGCCACTTCCAAGAAGAAAACGAATGCATTAAGAAAACAGCTACGATACCAGTAAGTTTTTGTTCCCCTCAGAGGTCGTTTGACAACCCCGAGTGGTTCTACCGGCACGTGGAGGATCACAGCTTCTGCTCCGAGTACAAGGCAGCAGGGAAGGAGAACCACGTGGTGCTCTGCGGCTGGAAAGGTTGGTGGGAGCCTGCAGGGCTTCTCCAGAGAGCTTTGGGCTGGATTGCAAACGTGGTGCAGGGGAATGGGTGTCAGAGACCCCCTTGACCTTCAGAAATAGGTGTGTGCATGGTTTTGGCAGTGAAATGTTCCTGCAGAACTTCCTTCAGGGAATCCATTTGAGTACTTAGTACAGAGCTTCATGTTTATATGCAATCAGTACCTCGGAGAAAAGGCTGCAATTGATCTAGTTTTTATTCTAATTTTTTTCATTAATTTCTCCTGTGTTTGTGCAATTGCCTGAACTGCTTGGGGCGGGGGGAGCCACACACTGCTTGTCCTCTGGTGATCTCACCCTGCTCCGTGGGCATTTTGGAGCCTCGCTAGCCGAAACAGGAGGAAGAATCCTGATTATTCGGCGAGGCTGTGTCCCGTGTGAGGGCTTTCAGCTGTGCTGTCCCTCCCCAGACTGCGACTGCAGCTTCAAGGGCCGCTGCAAACTGCGGGAGCACCTGCGCAGCCACACGCAGGAGAAGGTGGTGGCCTGTCCCACCTGCGGGGGGATGTTCGCCAACAACACCAAGTTCTTCGACCACATCCGCCGCCAGACCGCCCTGGACCGTGAGCCCCGGGGGCAGGGAGGGGTGGGCGAGTCCTGGGGCTGGGATGTTTGGGTTGCTGGAGCTGCCTGTGCCCTGTGAGCAGAGGGCAGGGTGTGCTTGGAGCAGCCTGGTTTCTCTGCTGACTGCTGGGAGCCACAGAATTCCAGAATCACTTAGATTGGGAAAGACCTCTGAGACCGAGTCCAGCCTGCGATCGATCCTCACTTTGTCAGCCAGCCACGTCCAGACCAGGGCTAGGGACTCTACCACCTCCCTGGGCAGCCCCTTCCAGCATCCAGTCACCCTTTCCATGAAGAAATTCCTCCTGCTGTCCAGCCCGAACCTCCCCTGGCCCAGCTTGAGGCCACATCCTCTGGAAATGTCTCCTCACAGAGGCAGGATCGGAGGCCGTTCCTCCTGTGGGGACCCAGGGCTGCACACCAGGGTTTCCAGCCCCACTGTGACACCTCTCCTCACTGCTCTCTGTGCTGTTCTCCCTGCCCTGATCTCTCCTGTCCCCTCCCTGTCCCCTCCCTGTCCCCACTGCTGCAGAGCAGAGGTTTCAGTGTTCCCACTGCTCCAAGAGGTTTGCCACGGAGAGGCTGCTCCGCGACCACATGAGGAACCACGGTGAGTGAAGGCCCCTTGTCCCAGCTCAGCCTCCGGGGCTCGTGCGCTCTGCCCTGCTCTGGGGTGACATTCCCCCCGTTTTTGGCTCAGTGAACCACTACAAGTGCCCCCTGTGTGACATGACGTGCCCGCTGCCCTCCTCGCTGCGCAACCACATCCGCTTCCGGCACAGCGAGGAGCGCCCCTTCAAGTGTGACTACTGTGACTACAGGTGAGGGCCGGGGCTGGCCCTCTCCCCAGGCCTCCCAGAGGCACCTGTGCGTGTGCTGCAGCTTCGCTCCCTCACTTCCTCCTTGCAGCTGCAAGAACCTCATTGACCTGCGGAAGCACCTGGACACGCACAGCAAGGAGCCGGCGTATCGCTGCGAGTTCGAGGCCTGCAGCTTCTCGGCTCGGTCCCTCTGCTCCATCAAACTGCACTACAGGAAGGTCCACGAGGTGGGAAGGAGCAGAGCTTGCGTTGCTCACCTCAGAGAATGGGTTCGTGGGCTGCTGACGTGGCTCTCTCTGTCCCCCAGGGTGACTCAGAGCCCCGGTACAAGTGCCACGTCTGTGACAAGTGCTTCACGCGGGGGAACAACCTCACTGTCCACCTCAGGAAGAAGCACCAGTTCAAATGGCCCTCGGGACATCCTCGCTTCAGGTACTGCCCACCTTCCCCTCCTCACTGCCTCCTGCCTAGTGCAGGAGTCAGCTGGAGCTGCACCCTGGGTTGTGCTGGCACTGCTTGGGCTCTGATGTTTATAAATGTGTTCAAGGCCCATTTCCCAGTGGCTGGGAGGCACTGGGCAGTGAGTGGGATCTGAGCAGTGCTGGGTGGCAGACCAGGGCAGTGGTGCCATCGCAGCTGCCTCTGGTGGGACATTTCTGAGCTTGGCAGGGGCCAGGTCCAGGTGTCCCCCTCCAGGGAAATCAATCTTGTGACAGAAGCCTCTGCTGCACCCTCTCTAGGAAACTCCCGAGGGTTTCCAGAGCCTGAAAGCAGAGAGGGGAAGAGGATAGACACAGTGAAACTGTGGTTTGAAGGAGATGGGCTGGGGAGGTGATTGAGCCTGGCACAAAGCTCAGAAGCTGCCATATGGGCATGCTTTTGGGGGCAAGGGCTGAACTACCGTCTGTGCAGCACAGGGATTGAAACCTGGAATGTCGTGCCCTTTCCTTGGCTGGTCCCCATCTGCTGGGAGGGGGAGCGTGCCTGGCTGACCCCTCCTGTGTGTGCCCAGGTACAGGGAGCACGAGGACGGCTACATGAGGCTGCAGCTGGTGCGCTACGAGAGCGTGGAGCTCACGGAGCAGCTGCTCAAGGACCGGGAGAAGCGCGGGGAGGCTCCCGATGGCCCCAGCGAGTGCGTGGTGCTGCCTGAGGGCCAGGGCAACCTGCAGGGCATCCTTCTGGAGCCACCAGCAAACCCTGCCCCGGCAGAGAACACGGTGTCTGAGCTGCAGGTGCCCCCAGCCCTGTGCTCTGCTCCCAGCCCTGAGCCAGCACGGCCCGGCCCCTTCCCAGGAGCTGCCTCCTCCTCCTCGGAGCAAGGAGCCAGCACCACGAGCAACCCCATCATCCGTGTGGTGAACAGGACCAACGAGCAGGGGCAGAGCGAGACTGTCTATTACGTGATGGCCAGCACGGCCTCAGAGGAGCAGGGCGCAGCACCCCTGGCTGCAGAGCTGGAGGAGAACGTCATGGACAGGCTGCAGAAAACAGCAGAGGAGCTGGGCATCCAGATCGTGTGAGGGGCTGCCTCTCTGCAGGAGGAGAACTTAAACCTCTGTGGGGTGTGCTTGGGGAGAGGGCTGGGCTTGCCTGCAGCCCAGCCTCGCTGGCTGCTGGTTCTGATCGGTATGGGGAGAGGGGAGGGACAGGTCTCCCAGGTGAGGATCAAGTGGTCTGAGCTGGATAAAGCTGTCTGCCTCCTCCTTCTGGGGATTGGGGCCTATCAAGCTTCTCCCACCCTTCCAGGAGGTTTGGCCTAGGCCTGGCAGGGTGAAGTTGTCGCCAGCTGTGCCTGTGCTGGGCCTGTTCCCCGGGCAGGATGGGGTGTGGAGCACACGCTGGTGCTGACGCCTCTTCCCTGGGGAGATGTGTGGCCCTTGGCAGGCCCGTCCTGCCCCATCCATGCCTTCTCCAGGGGATATCATGCCTTCATCAGCACTTCTGCACACATGTCCTGTCTCACCTGGTGCTGGTGTTTGCCTCCCTGATACCATAACCAGCACTGGTCTCTGGGAGGACAGTGCTGGAGGTGCTGTCCCTTGCAGGCCTCGCAGCACTGGGACACTGGGAGCTTCTTGCTGCTTTTGGCATCCCCTGAGTGTCCTCCCCACATTGGGGTTTGGGCAAATTGTACTGTGGCAAGACAAATAAACATCAGGCTGCCAGGCCCAGCGGTGTCTGGTGTGTTTCTCTGCTCAGCCCCATCCCTGCCAGCTGTGGTGGGAGGTGGCACCGGAGGCCTGCGGTGTGGGAGGTGGGCCCTGAAGAGCTGCCAGGCTCTCCTGGCACTGTGCAGCTGGCACTGGAGTGTGCTGCTCCCCAGAGGCGGCACTGGAAGGCCGGGATTAGCTCTGACACTCGTGTTCCTGCGGTGGGGCTGAGTTGTGCTGCCTCCCCCAGGGCTGTCTGCTGCCTGCTCAGGCCTTTTCGAATACAGGGACCAGCTTGGGCTTGTGAGCAGAGGCAGCTCGTCCTTTGTTGAGTGATTGGACAAGGACAGCATGGATTTGGGGTCCCTGGAGTGATGTTTAGGCCCTCCCTGCCCTGCGTTTGGAGGTGGTGTGTCCTTGCTGGTCTTGGCTGGACGCTGACTTCTTCCCCCGTGCTCCTTTCTCAGGCAGCTGAGCAAAAGCTGTCGGAATTCCAGGTTAATGGAGGAAACCACTCGATCCCAGCACCTCAGGGAGAGAGGCAGAGGCTGTCCCTGACAGCACACACTGCTGGAGGATGCTCCTTGCTCCGGGCAGAGCATCCCTGCCCTTGGCACTCAGCGTGGCCTTGTCCACCTCCCGTCCCTGCCTGGCCCCTGCTCCCTTGGCAGAGCTGGGCCGAGGATGCCTTCGAGAGAAGGGCCCCGTGCCAGGTTTGCATTCGCAGCACTTCCAGCCCAGCCCTCCTTCCAGCCACGGCTGTGCCTGCATTCTGCTGGATTTGGGGCTGGGTGCTGGGAGTTGTCCCTTTAAACTCTGGGTGCAGGCAGGGTAATCTGCCAGAGATTATCTGCTGGGGAGAGGATTGGCATTAAAGGGAATGTCTCCTCCCTTCCCCCATGTCCTGCAGCATCCCCTGGCCTGGGGGTGTGTATGGAAACCAAGTTCACTTTCTCCTGGGCGAGCAGAGAGGGGTCTATGGTTGGAGGGGCGAGGGGAGGAGGGCAGATGATGGCACTGGACCTCCTCTTCCTCGCCGTGCTGGCCGCGCTGGTCTCCTGCCAGGACCCAGAAGGTAACGGGGGGCTTGGGGGATGACGGGGTTTATGGGGTGCCTCAGAGCTGCTGGCACCAGTCCTGCGCAGTAAGGAGCAAGACCGAGGCTTGGCACAGGGGAAGGGGAAGCTGGGGTCTGAGTGGCTGCACTCCTCACCACAGCAAAGGCTAGGCTGGGCTGAGCTTTTGTGGGCTCCAACGCGTCCCTGTGGGGCTCTGAGGGCTGGGCAGCAGGTGGGAATGGTGTCCTCGCCCCCCAGCCCAGCCCGGCCTTGCCCCCTGTGGCCCCAGGAGACCTGGACACTTACTGGTCTGGCACGGCGCCCATCTGCGTGGGGGGCTGCAGGGGGAGGCACAAGGAGCTGAAGAGGAGCCGGTGTGGGAACGGCAGCTGCTGCTGGCTGGGCTACAAGTCCTTCTGCAGAGGTAAAGCCGCGGGGGAAGGACGGGGGATGCCTGGGGATGCTGCAGGGCTTTGTGCCACGCTCACGTGTGTGAGTGCCTCCAGCAGCCCGGGCCACGCGGGGACACTGCCTGGGGCACCCACAGCCCTGTCTGGGTGCCCCCGTGGCCAGCAGGCTGCCAGCCCCGCTTCCATCCGTGCCCGCAGTGAACTGCGGGCGGCCCGAGGCGGATTTTAACTCGGTGGTGCACGGGAACGACTGGTGGGTGGGCTCCGTGGTGCGCTACAGCTGCCGGCCCGGCTTCCTGCTGCTGGGGGACGCTGCCAGCGCCTGCCAGTCCGACGGCCGCTGGAGCCCCAAGCCCTCCTGCCTCCGTGAGTGCTCCGGGTGCCGGGCTGAGCCCCTGCCGGCAGGGCTGCACGCACGTCCCCAAGCCCTCCCTGCCCCGGAGGGCTCCAGCTGAGCAGCCCGCGATGGGCTCTGCCCCTGCAGGGATCTGCCTGCGGGGTCGCATCGAGATCAGCGAGCGGGACATCACCGGCAAGTGCTCCTCGTCGTGCGGCAGCCAGGCGCACCTGGGAGCCTTCCTCAGCCGCGGCTGCATCAAGATCTCAGCCTGTGTCACCAAGCAGTCGGGCTGGGCCCGCTGGTTCCAGCGCTGTGACATCTGCGAGTGCGACTGCCACGTGCCCTGCGGTGAGTCCTGGTGGTGGCACTGCCCACCTCGGGCTCAGTGGTCTGGCACTGGGAGATGAGGGCTGCAAACTGCTGAAACTCTGCTGTCTTTGCTCTCCTCAGGTTCCTCCAGGTAGAGCTGGGCCACCTGTGGCTGTGGCCACTGGCCCCGTGCCGAGGGAGGCTTCCAGCCTGGGTTCTGCTTCCCTTCACCGTGTCTCCAGTGCTCCTTCCACAAGCTCTGTCTGTCCCGAGGCTGTCGTCGAGGAGGGGAAGGGATGTCTGGACTCGCTCTTGCAGGGCTCCCTTCCTGCCTGACCCCATCCCAGGACTCTCCAGGGCCAGGGGATGTTCTGGGAGCAGCAGCTGCCGGGATCTGCCTGTGTCTCCTGCAGCTGGCCTTTGGGACAGTGGTGTCAGCACCCATTTGCCTGGCTGCTTCCCCGAGGAGGCTCACACCCCTTTTACGGGGGAGGCAGCGCCTGTGCCTGTGCCTGTTGCAAAGTATCTGTCCCTCGGTGCTGCAGGTTGTGATTTCTCCATGTCAGGTAACTCCGGGCCCTGAGCTCAGAGGTGGAGCTGCCCTCGGAGCTTCCTGAGGCCATCAGGAGGGTGGCACGTGCCTCCTGTCCCCATGCCACGGGCAGAGCAGCCTGGCCAGGGCTGCAGCACCCATTGCTGAGGAATCCAGTGGGTCAAACCGCCCTGCAGCCTCCCTGGCAGTGCAGAATGGGGAAAGGTCTCATCTCCCAGGTGAAAAATCTTTCCCTTGGGCTGCTCCACGTGCTGGCTGCTGGTTCTGCTCCTTCCGGGGTGTGTGTGGTCCTGCCCTGAGAGCCCCTTTCCCCAGGGGCTTCTCCTTCCATCAGCTTGGGGCCACAAAGAGAGAGATTTGGCTCCAGCCAGGAACAGCTTTGTGCCCCTTGAGGACGTCGCTGGCTCCTTACAAAGGAGCCATGGAAGCAGTTTTATTCCCTCAGGGAAGGAGAAGGTGGTCTGGAGCACATGTGATGGCATTGCTGAGGGTGCTGGAGGACCAGCCATAGGTAATTAAAAATATATTTGCAGGGAATCACATAGGTTTTCCTGTCATGCAAAGAGGTTCTGCTGCCTGCTCTGTCCCTGGAGCCCTGAACAGGGATGACAGAACCAGGACGGGCTCCCTCTGCCACTGTCCTGGGTGAGTGAGCCACCACAGGGACACAGCTATGGACAAGGCCTCTTTAGGAAGGCCTCAGCTGGGGATTAGAGGGGTGTGAATGTGCCTGTGGCACTGGGCTCTATCCCTGCTTCCTTCCACCTTGAAATGACTCCACAGCAGCTGCTGGTGGCTGCATGGCCGCCAGCCTGGGCCCAGCTGAGCAGAAAGGGGTTTAGCATCAATGGGGTTGTTCCCAGGCCCTCCTTCTGGCCACCTGCAGGGAGGAAGGGCTGTCTGGCACTGCACAGAGCCCGCCTGGGCTGTGAGCTGCTGCCAGGGCGTGCCCCAGGGCTGGGAGGCAGCTGGGTGCAGAGAGACCTGGCTGAGTCCCACGTGCCGTTTGCTCCATGACAAGATGACTTAAGACCTCCATGAGGAGCTTGGCTCCATGGATGACTCCTCGTGCCCTGCCCTGGCCCAGCCCCATGGTCTCCTCTGCCTGGATTCTGCCCTGAGCTCTGTCCCAGCCCTTAAGCTGGCGAGGGGCGGGGAGAGCTCTCCTTGGCTCAACAGATGGTTTTTTAATTAATACTCTAGCTGGTGCCACTCATTTCCATATGTCTTTCGTGTTTAAGTGCTGTGGTGGGTGAGAGGTGTGAGTAACAGCGAGGATGGAGCCAGGCGTGGCGCTGGGGGGGGTGGAGGTGCAGGGGGATCCAGGCCCTGCAGGATGAGCTGCACCGGGGCGTAAAACCCTGGAGGGACACCCCCCTGCCACGACCCTTTGTGACCAGCTGTCACCCCACTGGCTGTCCCGAGCCCTGCTCTGCATTGCAGCCCTGGTTGCACCCCGTGCCCGAGTTGGGGTGTCTGCACGGGGGTCCGTGCAGGGCTGAGCAGGGAACGAGGGGGTTTAGGGCGTGTTGGGCTCACTCAGGGGGGTTTGGGCTGAGGGGGCAGCGGGGGGAGCTGCGGGGGCTGTGTCCCAGGTGCGAACAGGAGCCGGCACGGGGGTGCTGGAGGTGCAGAGGCAGGGCTGGCAAACCCCAGGCGTGTGCTCAGGGATGCTCAGGGCCTGCTGGCAGGCAGCGAGAGGAAATAGGGCCGGCCCCTTTAAGAGGATTTTTCGCTGCCTGGCAGCGCTGCCCGCCCGGGCAGCCCATCATCCATCCATCCATCCATCCATCCTGCCGCCCATCCTGCTCCCCGCCCGGCAGCACCGGCCACGGGGCTGGCGGAGAGGGGCACCCCCGAGCAGCCGGGCCCGGGGGGCTGCTGGCCACTGCGGGGCTGCTGCTGGCCACTGCGGGGCTTCTGCTAGCCACTGCGGGGCTGGGGCCGGAGCGTCCCCCGCCCGCCCTGCCCACCCAGCCCCGCGCAGGGATGGGGAGGAGACCGGGGCCGGGCACCCGCGGGGGCAGCGCCCAGCCCGGCTGCCGCTGCTGAGCACCGGAGCCGCGCCGAACCGAGCCGAACCGAGC
>VWPU01014239.1:45922-59150 GCA_013398955.1 Callaeas wilsoni | reverse complement strand
TAATATATATTATATATTATATTGATAATATATTATAGGATCTATTATAGGATTAATAAAATCCTGTGCTGCTGAACAAAACTCAAATCAATTTGTGGCATTAACACTTTTTGGTTGTGTTAATTTTGACCTTGTCATCTTCTAAGATCTTCAATTTATAGAGCCAAATGTGAGTTCCAAGTGCTTTTTTTTGTTTTAATCATTTTGTTTAAAATCCTTTTCCTCTTTACAGACCAAAGTCAGCAAAACAAACGAAGGCCAAGAACCAAAACTTGTGACTATGAGAAGATGAGGTAAGAAATTCTATTTCTTTTTAGGTTTGTTGTGCTTTTGAGTTGTTTTAGGGAAGATTAATGTCACTTGGGTTTGCTGCTTGCTGGTTGCTAATGGCTTTGTTTCTGTTTTTTACATCCTGATAGTGGGTAAAGTCCCCAAAATTCCAGTTTTTCCATAGTTATTACTTGAAAACTGAGTATCTTCCACACCCAGCTGAATTTTAGTAAATGAAGGCATAATTTGCATATTTGCTGCTAAGGCAGGGGGGTGACAGGAGTTTTGTTTCAGTCGTTACATCCAAAGTTACAGCGATAGCTGTAACTCCCTCTTATCTCGTTTCCAAGGCCTCCTTGCACCAAATAATTTGTAAAACTCCTCTGACGCTCCCTGAGCTCAGGAAAATGATGAAATCTGCTTTTCTAAGTTTTATTCGAGGAGCGAGCTTCACTTGGAGTCCTTTAGTTGTTTGTTGGCTCCGATTTTTCACTTAAAAGCGCCATCAAAAGTCTGATTTTTCACTTAAAAGCACCATCAAAAGTCTGATTTTTAAGGCCAGGGATGCTCCCTGTAGAACAGGAATGTGCATGGTTGTGTTTGGTGCTTTGGGGCCAAAATTCAGTTCGTTGAGGTAAAACTATAGGTTTTATGGATAATGTTTATGCTTCCTTAATTTAAACTTCCTTAAACTTAAAACGAAGTTTATCAGAGGAAATCATTATTTCCAGTGGTGCTGGGGCCAACACGCTCCAGAGGTTTTTGGTTGTGTTTAGGATGGTTCTAAACAGATGAGTGTGCAGCAAAATAAAGATTTTTGCGTGGAAACAGGGAAGTTTCCGTTAAAGATAGTTTTTCCAAGGCAGATTTCTGGTCAAGGCAGAAGAGCCCAAGCCTTTAGGAAACCTGATTATTCCCAGTCCTAACCTAAGCGTGACCACAGACCAAATAAATCCGAATTTATTTCAGTACAATCCTGTTGAGTTCCCGTAATTTTTTTAATACCTCTGAGAATTTAAATTTTGCCACAGGAGAGGTCACTTAACTGAATTATCGCTGGCTTCCTTTTCCTTTCACTTCGAGGAGGGGGAATGTTTTCATTTCCTGTGGAACAAATCCTCTTGGGAGCAGCTGAACCAGCTCAGACCTATGAAAATCACAGTTCATTGAGAATAAATTTCGATTTAAAGGATGCTGACAAACCCTTGGTGTGCAACCTTGGTTTTTGTAGGGACCCCATGGATGTGAGGAGGGACTCCAAAGCCACGCAGGATAAAGGCTTCTGTGCTGTGCCACAGGTAATGGGAACCCAGCAGCTCGTGGCCCTAAACTGGAGAAGATTTGTCATTTTTTAGGAATGTTGTACCAATTCTTGGTTTATTCCAAAGCTGAACTCTCAGAGCTCTGCACGGCTTTGATCGGGGGCAGAAATTCTGCGCTTGCACTGGTTTCTCCTGTCCCGTGGGCTGGAGATTTCTCCTGCTTCCTCTTTCTTCTCCTGCTGTAAAACCTGGCTTTTGGGAATCGTTCCGGGATTTGTAAAGCCCTGCCCAAAATTCCGCCTAAATGTCTTCCTGTGTCGGATACATTTGGAAATAACCGCAGAACGTTTTGTGGAATGGCTGTTGGAAACACTCTAAAATTCACACCTGGAGGGAAAATTCTCCTTCCCTGGGCTCAGCACCAATGAATTCCTGAAGGAAATCGTGGGAATGCACCTCATTCATCCTTTCGCCCCGTTAATTGGGGGATGCAAACACCGGAAATCTCTATTCTGGTTAAATACCTCCCAGGGCAAAACTGAATTTGGGAGAAGGTGCAGGTTCTACCTGCACTAAGCCCCCTCATTTCCTGTAAAATACCTGCTTTTGTTTTGCTAATTCATTACTGGTGTTGAAAGGAACATTTTGATTAATTTAATCAGCTTCACGTGTCGTGTACCTTACCATCAAACTAATATAATTTATTCTGTTCCATAACTACGTGGGACAGCATTAACCCAGGAGTTTTAGGAAATTAAAAGAAATCTGAATTTTTTACAGTCTCCCCGCTGGAAATTCCTGCAGATTTCAGGAAGTATCAGCAGTGAAAACAAAATATCATTTTAACATAATGACATAACATAATAAATAAAAAAAATGGACTCCGAAACCTTCCAGCATGAGCTGAGCTGGGCATAAAGCGTTGCAGAAGGAAACAATTCCCAGCTTTTCCAAAAACGTTTGGATACAAAATGAGAGTGTGGAAGTGAGGAAAAGCAGAAGTCTGGGTTGTGCTTTGGGTTTTTTTTGTATGTAAGAAGAATTAAAATGATGCTCGAACTAAAGATGAAGCTTTCTGGAGAGAAATTTAGAATAAAACCCAGGTTTTTAAGAGATTAGCAGCTCCATGAAAATCTAATTTAAGGGTTTGATAAAAATGCCCCTGGTTTGCTGCTCGAGAAGTGAAATTGTGGTGAAACAATTCAGGAGGAAGCAGAGAATTTCCACTTGGCTGTCGGAGGAGGATTTTAGCAAATATTTATTTTCCAAAGCAAGTATTTTGCTTGCTTCTGAAAGGGAAAAAAAAAAAAAAAAAGAAAACATTGTTTTCTTTTTGCCTTACTGTCTTTTCAAACGTTCCAGGTGGATTTCAGTCCCTTGCCAGATGTTAAACCCCTCGGTCTGGAGGGCGGTGCAGCCTTGCTGGACAGTGATAAACCCATTTTATTACCCCTGCTGAGAGCTTTGAATACTCCAGAATTCACGGTAAACTCTGAGAAACAGCCTGGGCTTTTTTTTTAACAGAAATTCAAGTTTATCCATTCAACACCCTGTCCCACTCCTTCCCTCCCCCAGAACGATCCTGATTTGTGGGCTTCCAAGCAGGGGTTCAGAGATGCAGCGAGGCAGGAATCCAGAGTGAGGAATGAATGATTTATTAAATTTACAATACCATTTATATATTCTAGTTCCATAAAGCAATTGAACAGTGCTCACACTTCTCCTAGGGTGATTGGTCAAAGTCTCAGACACCCACTTAGAAATGTTTTTTCCTAATATAATGTACACGAGGTCAGAAGATGCCAGATATGAATGCTATTTACAAAAACCCTATCTATTGTTTACATAGCTGTCACAGCAAAGGAAAAGTTCTCACAGAATGAATGCAAGAGGAGAAAATTTCCCTGCTCACAGCATTTCAGCATCCACACTGATTCTCGTGTTGGCTGCAGGGCCAAGTGTTTCCCTGCTAATTGTGAGAAAACATGGAAGAACATCCCAAAACATCCCAGCAGCAGCACGGGATGTGTTTTGGGTGCAGCGTAAAAATATTATTAGCTGCAGCCTAAAAATAATTGCCAAAATATTATTATTTATTTAAAAAAAAAAAAAAAAAGGCAAATTCAGTTTTCTTTTGGATTGACTTTTGCTTTCCCTGCACTTTCCAGGTGGATTTCAACACTCTGCCAGAGGAGGTGAAGTGCCTGGCCCGGGATGGCTGCAGAGCCCTGCTGGAGCAGCAGTGCCACGGGGCTGAACGAGCCTTTTCCCAGCTCCTGAGCATCCTCTACACCTCAGGATTTACAGTAAAACGAGCAAAATCCCCTCCTTTGTGGCAGTGCTGGAGGTTTCTGCCTTCCAACGCCCTGTGCTCCTCCTGCCTTCCCCCAAAATAATCATTTTTAGTTTGAATTGTTGGCTGCAGAGCCGAGTATTTGGGTAATGTTCAACATCCACCTGCATTTCCAGGTGCAATGTAAAAAATAGTTACCAAAGTGATGTTCTCAGAAGAGTAATACCAAATATTTGGGTCAAATATTGTGGTTTTTTATAAAAAAAACCCCTGTTGTTGGTTGGACTCGATGATCTTAAAGGTGATTCTGTGATTGTCAGATTAACCTTGATTGATAAGAATGAAGGGTAAGAAGGATTTTGATGGCAAATTCTGTGAAATTTGGTGTCTGTGTATCTGTCCCCACACAGCCACTGACCCACAGGTCATCCTGGATTTCCCTTCATTAATTTACAATATTTGTACAATGTTTTTACGGTGCTGTTGCTATAATTTGACTCTTTTTTTATTTTTTGCAGTATGTGAATATTCTCAATATTGATTATGTTATACTCCTCTATGGACATGCCACTGCCCTCCTGGGAATGGGACAGCCTGAGGTAGGATAGGAAGCCTATTTGTATTTATTTTGTATTTAAATACTGCTTTAATTCCAAATTTTGCTCAGGCAGTTTCCCATCCATTTTTGCATCTTCCTGACTGAGAAGATGAGGGAAGAAGGAAACCTGATGACACATTTTGGAATTGTGCAGTTTAATACCTGAGGCTGAATCCTTGATGATTTTGGATGAATTAGGCTATCAAAATTTCTTTGCAAGGCTCAAATGAGATCCTAAGTGTCAAGAAATTACAGCAAATAACTTTTGTTTCTGCTCTGCAACGTGGCTCTGCACTGGAGTTCTGAACACAAATATTCTGCTCCTGAAACGAGAGCCAGGAATTGCTTTGGCTTCTGGAAAAAGGCAAAACCAGAAGTGGGGGGTTGATTTTTTTGGGGGTTTTTTTTGAGGTGTTTCTTCCTGCAGTGTTTGGTAATATTCAGTGTAATATTCAGTGTCTTAGAATGAATTTAAAACCAGCTGAGCTCAGTCATTTAATTCCTTTGTGTTACAGCGAGCCCACGTTTGCAGAAGAAGTTGGTTTTTTAAAAAAGAAAGGGAAGTTTTGCCTGTGTAATTCCATTTACTGTTCCTAAAACTGATCAATGGATAGGACACCCTGAGCCACTGTGAAGGAGGAAAAAAGCCAAGGAAGGTGGAAATATTCTGGCAAAACTCCATGTATTTGTGTCTCCCGTTTCTTTTGAAGGCATTGGCAAAGGCTGAAGATCAATTTAAGAAAATAATTGAGGAATATCCGGAAGAAAGTTGCTTTTGTCTAGCACACTATGGAATTGGAAGGGTTTACCTCAGGCAAAACAGGTTGGTCTGATGGAAAATCTCAGGGTTTGTTGGGAAAAAAATCTTTTTATTTGAGGAACTGTGCGTGGCGGGGCTTTAATTATTCTGTGTTAATTGCTGAATTCATCCATCGGATGGATTTAGTGCAGTGGATTTGGTACAATGGATTTAGTACAGCTGGAAGTTTGTTCCTGCTAAGGAACCTGATGGAAGCTGCTGAACTGAGCTGATTTGAGGGAATATTTGGGATTCAGGGAGAGGCCTGGCCAGCACAGCCCTGCAGTGGGGGAGAGCTCGTGGGAGAGGGACAAAACCCCTTTGTTCTGGGGGAAAAACGCATCCTAAAGAAAAGGGAATTTATCTCATCCCTGGGGAGCGACCTTGGACTGAGATAAGGCTCCAGGGAGTCCCAAATTCCCTGGAGCAGATAAAGAGGGATGTTTTCCTGAGCTGGCCACATCCCAGAGGGACGGGAGAAGGAACAGAGAGCAAAAGGCTGGAGCTGCTCCCACCCGGGGGTTCCTGGTGGGGTTTCTTCCCCATGGGAAGCGCGGACAGCCCGGGAATTTCGGCTGCCGTGGGGGCAGGAGCTGTGGGAAGCTTGTGGATGGATTTTGGGATATCACTGGTGCTCTGTGGGGTCAAAATCGCCCCTAAAGGCTCCTGGTGGGCTGGCTGGGAGCTCCTCATCCAGCTGTGATCCCACTCCTCAGCGGGAGAGGGGAGGAATTCCATGGAAAAGCTCCGGGGCTGAGGTAAAGACAGGCAGCCACTTCCTAATAACTCGTAGGAAACAGACTCAACGTGAGGAAAAATAACTCATTGTCCATTAAAATAGAATGGGAGAGTGGGAAACAAAGTAAAACAACTTAAAATCACCTTTCTCATCCCCTCCTCTCCTTTATCCCGAGCTGGAATTCACTCCCTCATTCCCCACTCATCTCCCTCTGAGCTGCCCACGGGGAAGGGGAATGGGGGAGCTTTTCCCCCTGCTCCTCACAGGGAAAAAGGATGTTTTGTGCAGGAGGTTTTGTCCTTTTATCCCTGCGTTCCCTGAGGTGCCGGAGCCTCGCACAGCTCTGCCCTGGGCTGGCTTTGTTGGCCCCAGCTGGAACTGGGGCAGCCCTGGCCTCTCCCATTCCTCAGGGAATGGTCTCCACCTCCCTGCCCGCCCTCACCATGCCAAAATAATGCCCGATAAGTAAGTTTTGGTGCTAAACCTTCTCCCCTCCTCCTGGGGGATGGGTAAAAGCCATCCTGCCGAGCCATCCTGCTCGAGGGGTGTTGGGTGCTCAGAGGGAATTCCTCCTTCCCGGATGAGGGCTGTGAGCCAGGAGCAGCCTGCATCCCGTTCCCGTGGTCGTGGCTCGTTTCCTTGGCAGTTTTGACTCCAAAAATAGTCCCTACACGGGTGGCAGCCCTGCTGTTTCCATGTCTGCGCTGCCTGAACTCAGGGAAAACCCAAGTTTTTGGGTGCAGGCAGCAGAGTCCCGTGTCCCCTCCCTGCTCCATCACCGCTGTCCCACATCTCCCCACATCCATGGATCCCTTGGGAGCGCAGGCCCCTTCCTGCCCCACACCTGGGGTTTTTCATCCCAAAGAGAGACAGAAAACGGACTGAGGCAGGTGTTTGTGCTCTCAGTCAGCGCTGCTTGCTCCCGGGAGGATGAAGCGAGCGGGGGAAGTCGCGAGGGAGCTCCTCCCCGGAGAGCTGAGCGTGTTCCGCCTCTTCCCATCTCCAGGTTTGCACATGCCCTCGACCAGTTCCTGAGGGCAAAGCTGATGATTGATTTCAAGATTGTCCCTGGAGTTTTAACCTGGCCAGGAACAACCCAGATCGTGGAGGAGACGCGAATAGAGAATTTACAGGTACGTTTTTAAAGAAAAGAAGCAAACAGAAAATTGTCCTCCTGCTCCTCCCCGCCATTATCCAAGGAAGATGGGAGCTACAGGAAAGGTGGGAACATCCCAGGGCCAGCAGCAGGGCAGGAGCTCTGTGTCGGGCTGTGACACGCCAGGCTGAGCTGGCAGGATGCTGAGGCTGGGGAAATCCCAGTTTTTCTTCTTCCATGCGGTAGGAATTGTGCAGTTCCCGCGGGGTTTGGAGAGCAAGCACTGTGTGAGCTCAGCAGGTGCAGCCATTCCTCATTCCTCGCTGGTGTCCCAGCAGGGTTTGGGTGTGGCACTCGGTGACAAGGTCACAGGTGTGATCCTGGAGCCCTTTCCCAGCCTCAGGGGTTTTGGGATAACATTTGATTCTCTTTCTCGCACGCTCCCGAACTTCCAGGCGTGGATACACAACGGAATTCCGGAGAGAGCCGGTTCAAAATCTGAACTGGCAGAAACGGAGTTGGCAATTTAGAACCAAAAAATAGGAGGCTTTGACAACTTCTTGAAAGGTGGTTGTAGTGAGGTGGGGGTTGGTCTCTTTTCAGCCTCAGGGGTTTTGGGATAACATTTGATTCTATTCCTCACACTCCCAAACTTCCAGGTGTGGCTACACAACGGAATTCCGGAGAGAGCCGGTTCAAAATCTGAACTGGCAGAAACGGAAAGTTGGCAATTTAGAACCAAAAGAGGAGGCTTTGACAACTTCTGGAAAGGTGGTTGTAGTGAGGTGGGGGTTGGTCTCTTTTTCCGGGCAACAACTGATAGAGCAAGAGGACACAGTCTTAAGCTGCACCAAGGGAAATATAGGTTGGATATCAGGAGAAAATTTTTCACAGAAAGAGTGATAAAATATTGGAATGGTCTACCCAGGGAGGTGGTGGAATCACCATCCCTGGACGTATTTAAAAAGAGATTGGATGTGGCACTCGGTGCCATGGTTTAGTGTAGTTGAGGTGTTGGGACAGAGGTTGGACTCGATGGTCTTGAAGGTCTCTTCCAACGTAAGAAGAGAAAAAAAATAAAAGAAAAATAAAGTAGAGTTCCTGGATATAACATTGGGATTTAGGTGGTAAAATTCCCTGTGAGGCTGGGAAAATCTGGCACCGGGAGCTGCTCTGCACCAGAGGCATTTTTGGCCCAGCAGAACTTGGGAGGTTTTTGGGTGGATGAGCTTGGCCAGACCCCCCAGAGCTGTGGGGTTTGTGGTAGAAGCAGCACTTCTGGGCTTCTTCCTACCCAAAAACCAGCCCCAGGATTTCCCCACAGACTCCCCCAGCAGTCTGGATACAGCAATCCGTGGTCTGGGACCTCTGGTAATGCAAATATCTGCCAGGGTTTTATCAGGGCTCAGTTCCTGATGATGTTTTTATTCATCTGGGCTCAATTCCAGCCATGCTCTGATTTCACACGGAGCCACTCTGATGTTTTTCCCTCCGAAATTATCCTGGGAGACCTGGAGGGCTGGGCCTGAGCTTGATCCTTGGCCCAGATCCCCAGGTGAGACGCTCTGGAGATGCTGGGAAATCTCAGAAATGAGCAAAAAACTCCAATTTTTTTGCCCCATAATCTGTTTTATCATTTGGACAGTGGAAAACCTCCCACCTTTTGGAGTGGGTCAGGATGTGAGAGCCTGGTTCAGGATAAACCTGCATTTTTCTGTGTGTGTGAAGCTGTGAGCACTCAGCTGCCAGCACCTCAAACCAACCCTGGAATATTTTGGCCATAAAAGGCCAATATTCCATGGCTTTCACTAGAAAAGAGTTGGATTTTTTTGGGGGATTAGTCACTGCTTTTCCAAGAGGAATGTGTTTCACTGCAGTCCCCAGGAGTTTGTGAGTAGAAGTTGAATCTTTTCCTGGTTCCTGTGCCGTTTGTCCCACACAATTCTGTGTTTTCCAGATGGCTTTGAGGAATTGCATTGAGGAATGTAAATTCCCTCCAGAGCCGGATGCTGTCTGTCGGTACCAGCAGTGCCACGGCTACTCCAAAATCCAAATATATTTTACAGACCCAGACTTTAAGGTAAATTTTCACTTGAGGAAGGTTTGAGAAGTAAAAATTGATGTATTTTCTGCCCCTCTTTACGTGATCTGCTAAGCTGAGCTCTGCTTTCTCTTGTGGTTTGACTTCAAGGTGTTCCATTTTTTGGCCATTTCTCGTTTTTAGGGTTTTATACGCATTATTTGCTGCCAGCAGTGCCGAGTGGAGTTCCACATCAGCTGCTGGAAAAAGCTGAAAACGGCAAGCTACAGTGATAAAAATGATAAGGTAAGGCCTTTGCCAGGCTGGAATTGTCCATTTTGGTAGGATTATAGCATTGAGATGTGAAGGAATTCCACAGAATTAATCAGCCAGGATAAAATGCAGGGAAATCAGGCCCCATGGGAGCTCAGAAGTGTTCTGGAAGTTGCCTCTTGGGTGTGAAGGTGGAGGAGGGAGCTTTGGGAATAAAAGATGCCACAGATTTTTCCGTGATTTTTGATTTTCAGCCTTTCCCAAGTCAGCTTTCAGTCAACATCCAGGGAGAGTTTAGGATTGTGCTTTCTTTGGTTGCTTTGGTCACCTCAAATTAAGCAATTAATTTGCGTCAGGGCGTAAACTGTGTGTGGATTTAAATCCCTCTGTTGTGTGTGTCCTTCTCTCCTGCAGGATTTTCTTAAGGAAATGTGTTTTACTCCTGATTGTAAAGGCCTTATTTCAAAAATAGTTATTTTCAGTTCTTCCGGGCTGGTAAAATGTGAAGTAAGTATGGTCCTATTTTATGTGAAAATAATTAGAATTTTAAGGGGATAAAGTGAAGATGAGAATGTAGGTGCAAAAAAAAAAACCAAAACCCTGTGCTGCCTTAACTGCAGAATGTGATGATTATTTAGGAATATGAATTTCCTGTTCTAGTGGAGCAGGAATTGCCTTGTGGAGTTGCACAAATTGTCCTGGATGGGGACTGGAATTCAGCAATCCTTCAGGAGTAATTCCCCAGAGCCACAGGAAGCTGGGCAGTTCTCCCCAGATAATTAATTCTCCCCAGATAATTAATTCTCCCCAGAGCAGTACTGACCTGGGAGAAGCAAAAATGGTTGTCGGGTTTGTTGTGTCACGGCCCAAATTTAACTCCTGTCTCATCCCTTGTTTCGGTAGTTTGAACAAAAAATCCCAAAGCTCAAGGAACCACCGAGGGCCAGTATAAAACAGAAATGTTCAAGGTAAGATCTGCACTGTTGGAATCAATTTCAGAGCCAAGCAGAGCTCTCTAGGAGGGATTTTCATGCCTTTTTACAAATTTTTTGGGAAGTTATCCTTGCCCTTTGCCCGATTAACCAAAAAAATCTGGTAAAATCCATTATGATCCAATTATAAAAGCATTTAAATTGCTCCAGACAATTTATTGTCTAACCAACTTTGTGTGAATGTTAGAAAGTGTAAATAAAAACGTATTTAATGCTGCTGCTGCAGTTATTGATACCCAGACCTTTGACATAACTGAGTTTGCAATTTTTTTGGTCAAAGAACATTTAAATAATGAAGAATCCCATTGAGAGGACAAACAAATCAGATGTTTAAAAAGGAAGGGAATAAAATGTTAATATTTGGTTCAAAATGCTGAGTTATAAATTAAGAATAATATCGAAGCCAATCCTAACTTAGACATCTTTGAGGGGAGTAAAAATTGTTGCATCTTGAGGACAGTGATATTTTTATGAGGTTTTGTGGTCTCTCCTTCTAAATGAAGACCTCTTTTATCCTATCTGTGCTTTTCAGTGTGATGTTTTCATCTCAGTTAATGTTTGGCTCGCTGCCGAATCGCTTTTTTTTCAGTCTTAGGAAGATAAAAACGAAGCAAGAAAGAAAACTGCGGCGAAAACGAGCGCGAGAAGAGGCCCGGAATTGTGCCAGGAAGAAAGCAGAGGAAAAGCAGGAGGGAAATGAACAATCTCAGTACAGTCAGCACAGGGGTGTGTGGAAATTGGGATTATTCTTCTGATTTCCCCACGGGAAGGGTGGACATTGCCGTGGGAGGTTTGGGGTCCCCGTCCCTGGAGGGGTCCGAGGAGGGACGTGGCACTCGGAGCTCTGGGCTGGGGACAAGGTGGGGATCAAAGTTTGGGTTTGGTGGCCTTGGAGGGCTTTTCCAACCTCAGGGATCCTGGGATTCTGGGGTTCTGAGTTACTACAAAGCAGTGGAATCAGCATTCTGAATATCCCCAGTTAAATCACAGCAGAATCCTAATACTGAACATAACCCACTCCCCCCATAAAAAATTTGCATTTTTACTTAAGACAGCTTTGATTTCACTTCTGTTTTCATTGTCCAGACAGCTGGGAGATGTTACTGTGTGGTTTAATTCCTCTCAGAAAACCTTGATTTTTTTTCCTTGGCTGCTTCATGCAGAATCAGCCTGGAGAGGGGAAAGGCTCCAATTCCAAGTGAACCTGTTTAAAAGGGATTTCAGGAAAAGCACACGGGGATGCTCTAAGAGAAAAAAATACCTGGGATCTGCATCCCAAATAAAGACACACTGATCCCCTACCTGCAGTGACTTGAAAAGTACATTTCAGATGATTGGGGAAAATAAAAATATTTTAGTCCCTGAGTTTGTAAGGCACTTAAAGCTTCAGCTTTTGGCCTTGCTGGATGTTGGGCTGCTCCACATTTCAGAGCTGTGAACCAGAGAAAAAGGGAGGATGTTGGAAAACTTATTTTTTTGTCTGCATTATCAACTTGGGTTATAATTCACTTATAATTTCCTAGAATTCCCTATTAAATACTCCGGGTGTATTGTTTTAATCCCATACTTGGGGTTCTCTGGATCCCTCTTCATATCCTGAAAATTTGGGAGGTTTTTGCTTCCCTGTGGATTTGTAAAGTCCCTTTCTTTCATTTCCTGTTTGTTTGGTTTTAAATCTTTGCTCTCTCCTTTTCTCTGGCTCATCTTCGGTTGTGATCCTTGGAGCCGCTGCAGGTCGCTGTGGCTTCACCCTAAAATCCGGGCAAGGTGTTCGTTTCTTTGAACCAAAATTCAAATCAATGGTGGATCAAATTCATAATGCTCAGGGTATATGGGAAAAACACCTGCAATTATTTAAATCCTGCAACTGTCGGGGTCGTGCCAAAGCAAATAATTTAAAACACCACTTAATCCAAATTGCCTGTGCTTTGAAGTTGGTTTGAGCTGTGGTAGGGACATGAAATCTTGCTCATTTCATGTTTTTTACTCCCGTATTTTGAATTTTCCAGGTTACGGCCAGGATTTATATGCTGGGGACCAGGTCCTGCAGCACATCAGTCGGAATTCTGAGCAGATCAAAGCTGCTGTCCCTGATGCTGCCAGGTTATTAAAGGAATTACTGGCGTGGGGTGTGATCAGCGAGGAGGATTTCGCCTCACATTCCCAAACGTCCAGCACTTCCCAGCAAGCGATGGAGCGGCTCATCCGTTCCTTGATCCGGGAAAAATCCAGGGTGCAGACCAGGGGCTTTCTGCACGTGCTGAGCCAGCTGGGACAGGTGGACCCCAAAGTGCACAAGTGGCTGGAACACCTGGATAACCTGGGTGGGTTCCTGTGGAGCGGCACAGGGCAGGAGAAATTCCCCTGGTTTCCGCTTTCCTTAGTCCTAAACGAGAAAATAAATCTTTTCCTCTTTTCCCTTTTGCTGCTTTTAGAGAGGGAAGCACAACCTGGGTGACCCAGGAGCTCTGCAGGGCTTTGGCCGTGCAGGAGGGAGGAAACTGGACAGATTCCAGTTTTTAATTGCCTTAAAATTCCATTTTTAAATTTAAAATTCCAGAATGGGCTCAAATGCTGATATTTATAACAATAACCTGCTTTTGGAGAGTAAATAACGGTGGGGTTTTGCCATTAAACTTGGGAACAATTTCATGTTGGTGCTTTGCCGTTTCCTATTGGATTTATGCTTGGAGGAAGATGGAATTTTTGGATTTGGGGTTGTTCATTTTGCTCTATCACATCCGTATCCTTCCAAGAATTCATATATACAAATTATTATTATTATTATTATTATTATTATTATTACTACTACTACTACTACTATTACTATCATTACTATTGCTATCATTACTATTGCTATCATTACTATTGCTATTATTACTATTT
>VWPU01014239.1:0-45865 GCA_013398955.1 Callaeas wilsoni | reverse complement strand
TTATTACTATTATTATTACTATTATTATTACTATTATTATTACTATTATTATTACTATTATTATTGTTATTCTACACATAATAATTGGCGAGAGTAGAATTTATACCAACCCCATTTCTCCTTTGTCGTTTGCATTTCCAAGGCACAAAAGCTGTGGATCATCACCTGTATATTTAATTTCTGGACCAAACTCTTCCCCTTGGAAGAGGAACGTCACTTTTTAAGCACTGACAATTTAAAGCTGGAACGAAATATTGGGATTTTTCCATCTCTTTCAGGTCTGACAGCTACAAAAAACTTTCTCCTTCAATATGGCCAAGTTCTGCAAGAGCTTGACCTTTCTATTTTAACCCCGCTGTGGAACCAGAAATATGGCAGTAAATTTGATTATGTGGCAACTGATGGCGAAAAGCAAGAAATGTGTGATTATTTCCTCAGCCCCCCCCTAGAGAAAACCCGTTGTTTTATATGGCTTTTAGAAGAAAACAGAGAACATTTTCCCTGCCTCCATCGAGCTTTAGATGAATTCTTTGATAAAATGGGTGAGTAGGCAAAGGGGATCAAACATTTCCAATAAAATTTAAATTTTTATTGTGCAGCTTTGAGCAGAGAAGTTCTGCAGCTGCAGTTTTGGAGCTGCTTTGGGGGTGTTGGATACGGGATTACAACAAGAATTCCTGTCACTCCAGAGTTCAATTGTCAATGAGATAAAATGTTATTATTTCCACGAATCACCATGACTTTTATCCTTCCAACAGATGACCCAACCATTATATTAAAGAAGCAGGGAAATGAAAATTTATCAGTAAGTGAACTTCATTTCTGTTTGGTCTCAGAAAGAACTTTTTGGCATTTTAGAAAAGGAAATATTTGGCAGCCTCATCCTTCAGACTCATTAGAGATTTAATCTCCTTGTTTTAGCTCCTTTTTCTTAAATTATTTGAATTATTTGGGAATAATTATTAAAGTGTGCCTCATTCTGAATCACTTTTTGATTGGTGCCATCGTTAAAATCCATCCCAACTGGCAGGAATAGATTTTGTGCTTCAGTTAATTCTGTGTTTGAGGCATTTTCAGTTAAAATTCTTGTCTGCACTTAAATTTACCTTTACAGGTCCAAGATTTACTTTTGATTCAGAATAAAGCTTTAGAGTTAATTAATGTACATATTAATAAAATGCAGATTTTTTAATGTGCACGTTAATAAAACGCAGAATTTTAAATGTACACGTTAATAAAATGCAGAGTTTTTAATGTACACGTTAATAAAATGCATAATCTTAAAATGTGCACATTAATAAAATGCAGAATTTTAAATATACACGTTAATAAAATGCAGAATTTTAAATATACACGTTAATAAAATGCAGAATTTTCAATGTACACATTAATGCAGATTTTTTAACGTGCACATTAATAAAATGCAGAATTTTTAACATGCACATGAAAACATTCTGAATTTAATTAATACGCACAGGTGAAAATTCTGCATTTTTAAAATTTAATTAATGTAAATTTAATTAATTTAATTTAATTAATGTGCACATTANTTTTACCTGTGCACGTTAATTAAATTCAGAATTTTTTCATGTGCACATTAATTAAATGCAGGATTTTTAAATGTGCACATGAATAAAATACAGAAATTTTCATGTGCACATTAATAAAATGCAGAATTTTTCATGTACGTATTAATAAAATGCAGAATTTTTCACGTGCACATTAATAAAATGCAGAATTTTTACATGTTCACATTAATTAAATGCAGGATTTTTTAATGTGCACATTAATTAAATGCAAGATTTTTAAATGTGCACATGAATAAAATACAGAAATTTTCATGTGCACATTAATAAAATGCAGAATTTTTCATGTACGTATTAATAAAATGCAGAATTTTTCACGTGCACATTAATAAAATGCAGAATTTTTACATGTTCACATTAATTAAATGCAGAATTTTTCATGTGCACATTAATTAAATTCAGAATTTTTTCACANATAAAATGCAGAATTTTTCATGTACGTATTAATAAAATGCAGAATTTTTCACGTGCACATTAATAAAATGCAGAATTTTTACATGTTCACATTAATTAAATGCAGAATTTTTAATGTACACATTAATGCAGAATTTTTAACATGCACATAAATAAAATACAGAATTTTTTCATGTGCATATTAATTAAAAGCAGAGTTTTTAAATGTCCACATTAATTAAATTCAGAATTTTTTCACATGCACATTAATAAAATACATAATTTTTCATGCGTACATGAATTAAATGCAGAATTTTTAAATGTGTACATTAATTAAATGCAGGGTTTTTTAATGTGCACATGAATAAAATACAGATTTTTTCATGTGCACATTAATTCAGAATTTGTTCATGTGCATATTAATTAAATGCAGAGTTTTTAAATGTCCACATTAATTAAATGCAAGAATTTTTTTTGCTTTTTCATTTCATGAATTGGAAAACCCAAGAATGAATTAAAACCCATCACCATAAAGCTGCTCTGATTTCAGTGTTGCAGCCTAAAATAACCTGGCAGTAATTATTCTGTTCATCTCTGACCACAATCCTGTTAAAGAATTAATTCAAATTTTAGTTCCTTCGTCCTTGCAAAACTCGAGCAGCGTTTGCCAGTCCTGAGCCTTCATTTTCTTTTCTGTTTCAGAATAATGAAATCAAAGTTAAAAACAAAAACAGGAAGAAGAATTTGAAAGATTCAAAGGTCAGTAACTTTTGAAGCTGCTAAAAGAGATATTACCAAGCAGGTACCACTTATTTAATACTAAAAACCTACCTAAAAATTGCTTTTTCCAAAGAATTTCTGGCATTCAGACAGATAGGAGCTGTTCTCCTAAATACCTGGAGGGGATTCCTTTTTGAAGTAGCTTTTCCTGAAGTAAAATGAAGCTGTTAAGAGTCAAATTATATAATTTTGTTATAATTTATCAGTATAAAAGCTATTTTTAAACTAATTCAGGACTAAGTTTGGCTCTGCTGGAGCCACCTTGCACTGGCTTAATTCTGAATTATTGTTTAGATCTCAGTGTTCCCTGTGTAAGATGGGAATTCAGTGCAAAACTTCCATTTAATGCTCAGAAATGTTATTAATTATTCATTATTTTATAAATTTTATTGGAATATTATCCTGCCTGAATTTTGTGCTGCCTCTTGGAGGATTTTGCTTTATTGGAAGCCTCAGATCCAGCTTCATGCCCTCACCTTTTTATCAATTTTCTAGAATTTCAAGAGGAAACTTCAGATTTTTCCTCGGGATTTGGTTTTTTCCTGGCTGAGGCACATTTATTTCTGTATTTCTAAATTCTTAGGGAATAAAAATGAAGACAACTAAAATGTCTGTAATGTTGCAGACAATAATAATGTGGAATTAGGGATAACTCCTGCTTGTGGTAAAGTTGTTACAGCCTCAAAGGGAAAAGAAAGTTGGATTAAATTTTGATGAAATTGGTAAAAAAAAAGAGGGATTTGGGGCTGAATATCTCAATTTCTTTTTCCCAAGTAAATTCTGAAGAAGAAATTAACAATTTGAAATCAGTGCAAAACTTCTATTTAATGCTGAGAAATGTTACTAATNTTTAGCAATTTTCTAGAATTTCAAGAGGAAACTTCAGATTTTTCCTCGGGATTTGTTTTTTTCTGGCTGAGGCGCATTTATTTCTGTATTTCTAAATTCTTAGGGAATAAAAATGAAGACAACTAAAATGTCTGTAATGTTGCAGACAATAATAATGTGGAATTAAGGGTAACTCCTGCTTGTGGTAAAGTTGTTACAGCCTCAAAGGAAAAAGAAAGTTGGATTAAATTTTGATGAAATTGGTAAAAAAAAAGAAAAGAAGAGGGATTTGGGGCTGAACATCCCAATTTCTTTTTCCCAAGTAAATTCTGAAGAAGAAATTAACAATTTGAAATTAAAAACTCTCTTGCTGCATCTTAGCACTGACAATTTTACCTGGAAGCTTTGCAGTTCATCATGACCAGGGTGAATTTACAGAACAAAATTCGGTGTAAATAAATTACTCCTGGTCTTTGCTGTGGGTTGTTTTATACAAGGTTTTCTCAGGTAAAAACTAAAAGAAATCTGTTTTCTACTAGTCTATTTTAGTATTATCCAGTGGAGTTAGTACGGCACCACGAGAAGAAGAGAAGATATTTATAGAAGAAAATAATTTGTGAGTATTTTATTCTTCCTTTATTGCCCAAACTCCAAATTGCTGGAAAAGAATCCCTTAAAAACACCAAGGCTGGGTTAACTTTATTTTTTTTTTCCCTGATTTTTAAGGTACAGAGATTTTTCAAATGAACCATTTGTAATCCCAGAATATCTCCAGGAGCAGCTGGAGGAATTTGAAGCTCTCTATAATGTTTCAAATAGTAACAATTATCAAATTAATAATAATCCAGATCCAATCTGTGAGAATTTATATGAGTGAGTATAACTTTCTGTACTCAGCATCTTCAGGGGGTTTAATTTTACTTCATAATTTTAATAATTTTTGCTATTAATTGGAATCCTGGTGGTCTGGTGTGTGCAGTGGAAGGAACGGATTAATGTTTGTGAAATATTATTTTAGAATTATGTTAAAAATCTGTGGTTAATTATAGCAATTTTTTTTTTTTTAAGTTATTTCTCTCAAATCTTGGAAGAACATGGCCCTCTGGAAATTAATAATAAATTACTGATTGGGGAATATGAAAATTTCCCTGAGGAAACTCGGAAGGTGGTGGAAGATGAGGGTGGCCTGGAACCCTTCCTGCTGAAATCCCTTCGGTTCATTATGGTGGATAATCTGATTGGGTTAAGGAAGCACTCGGTCCTTTTTGAAGGAAATCCAAGCAGAAATGAGACTGGAAATAAAGAGGGAAATGAGACGGCCGGGGAATTCCGAGGGAATTCTTCCCAGAGCAAGCTGCGGTTGAATCCATATGCCGAGGAGTTCAAGCCTCTGTCCTGCCCTCCTTTATCAGCACCTCCTGATTTAACAGATTATGAGGCTCCACAATATTTGCCCTGTCCTTTCCCTGCTTCCTGCACGCCTGGGAACCCTCTGGCCAACGGCGGTGTTGATTCCATGGAAAACGAGTCGCCCTTTCCGGGGGTTTTGCTAAAGGGCTTCGAGTGTGACGGCGCCGCGGTGTTTCTGCCTCAGAGCTCCTGGGGTTATCAGTATGGAATATTGCCCGTGCCTGCCGCCCTGGCACAGCCTGCCTACGTTTATGCTGATGCTGCAGCTCACCGGGATCGCCGGGAATCAGCAATTCCGCGCGGAAAACGCGGCCCCGGAGGTTTTGTGTCAGCTGAAATGCAGGAGGACAAAGGCCTGTGGGGCCGCTTGGAGAACTTGGCTAAGGAGGATTCTGCTTTTCCAAACGGTGCCCATCAAGCTGAGTGTGGTAAAAGGGATAAGAAGGAAAAAGGAGTGAGAAATAAAGCTGGCACAAAGAGCAGTCCTCACACCAGGATGGTGGCTGTTCAGGTGAGAAACGGGAAGGGAGCGGTGGTGGAGAGATTTTAGGAGGCACCAGGATGAGCAGAGGGATGGAGCAGCTCTGCTGGGAGGAAAGGCTGGGAGAGCTGGGATTGTTCAGCCTGGAGAGGAGAAGCTTTGGGGTGACCTCATTGTGGCCTTGCAGGGCCTGAAGGAGCCCACAGGAAACATGGAGAGAGACAATTTCCAAGGGCTGGAGGGACAGGACACAGGGAATGGCTTCCCACTGCCAGAGAGCAGGGATGGATGGGATATTGGGCAGGAATTGTTCCCTGGGAGGGTGGGGAGGGGCTGGGATGGAATTCCCAGAGCAGCTGTGGCTGCCCCTGGATCCCTGGCAGTGCCCAAGGCCAGGTTGGACACTGGGGCTTGGAGCCGCCTGGGACAGTGGGAGGTGTCCCTGCCATGGCAGGGGTGGCACTGGATGGGCTTTAAGGTGCCTTCCAACCCAAAGCTTTCCATGATTCCAGAGAACGTTCAGTTTAAGTTGCTGCCACTTTCTGGGATTACTCGTTTTTGATTTGGAATTCTTCAGAGCTGGACACTGAATTTTGTTCTGCCTGAAGTTTTTGCAGCTCTTTTCCCTGGCTGTCACAGGAGGGAACTGCTGCACATCAGTTTCAGTTTCACTTTAGGGATCAAGCAAAGTCCTTCTATGTCGCTGTTTTTCCTTTTTTAATGAGTTCAGGGATTTGTTTTCACTTCCACAACATTTGCGGGTTTGGATTTGTGGAGAAGAGGAGGCTCAGGGGCGAGCTTCTCATTCTCTACCACTCCCTGACAGGAGAGTGAGACACTTCCTGCAAATATCTTAAATTTTCAGCCACTTGGAGTGCAGCTTTGTTTAAAGACTCACAGAACTCCCTGGAATTGCTTGTGGTCAGTGAAATCAGGGAAAGAAAAAAAAAAACAAACCCCTTTCAGAAACACCTCCACAATGTTTCCCTACATTATTTATAGACCTGGATTAGAGTTGGATTTGTAAAATTGTAGGTGAGGTACAAAAGCTCCAAACCAGAGCAGCTCATCTCTGAACTGAGAAGCTTTTTAATCAACTCTTAATTTTTTTTTTGTGTTCCAGATAAACCAGGAAGTTGCCGATAGGGAAACCAATACTTTGCCTTTCCATCCGTTTGAAAATCAACAAGTAAGTTCCCTGCACCCTGGTTTACATTTCTCCTGAAGGAGGTTAAAGGAATGCCCAAAAACCGAATAGTGAAGAAATGAAAGTTCTCCAAAACCAACAGGTTTTAATAGATATTTCTATTTTGGGTTGTTTGGCTGTTTTTGTGTTCTCTGATGTTCTTGGAGACATCACCCAGCCCCACAAGGAGGTGATTTTTGAGCTCTGCTCTGATATTTGATATTTGTTCTCATAGCTTTTTTCTAAGCTATTCAGGTGTTGAATGTTTCAGGGAAATAGTGTTTCCTCTCTCAAAACCTGGATTTAAATCCTCCATTTGGGCACACAGACAGCTCAGAGTGGTGTTAATGGCAGCTTTATGTCTGTACCGGGAGATAAAAGTGAGAAAATGCGGCCTTTGAACTGGTAACAGGTATAAATTAAATTGGTTTTTGTAACTGATTAATTTTCAGGGAGATATTCTACGCATGGAGAAGGAGCACCACGTATTAAAAGAACAACTTAAAGAAGCAGAGGAGAAATTCGAGCAGTTACAAAGCAGAAGCTTGGAGGAAATCGGTGCTTTGGAAGAGCTCCTGAAAAAAAGTATTGAAGAGACCGAGGTAAAGCTTTTCCCCACGGATCAGAGGCTGTGGAATTCCTGGATCCCTGGGAGTGTCCAGGGCTTGGAGCAGCCTGGGATGGTGGAAGGTGTCCTTCCACCCAAACCGCTCCAGGATTCCCTGATTGCTCAACAATATCCTCACTCTGCTCCAACTTGTATTTGAATAAACCCCTATTTTCAGAAAGTTTTCTTCTTTTCTGCCCTCAGGTGTCCCAGAATGAGCTGGATTGGTTCCACCAAGACTCGGAAACACAAATGAAGAAGTGGCAGCAGGAGAAGAAGGAAAATCGAGAGAACTTAAAAGCACTGAGGGGCACAGCTAAAAAACACTCAGACACTAATGAGAGGTATGATTATGAACACATTTACATCTCCTCATTCTGACAGTCTAAAGACTTCAGAAATATTTAAGGAAATGTAATCCTTGGCTGTGAAACCAGCCAGGCATTTTCTCCCAGAATTAGGCTGAAATATGGACATGGCCACTTTCTTATTTTGAATTTTTTGGCAAATTACAGGTAAACATCTAACTGATGAAACTAATTTGGCAATAATTCTTCTGATCAGATTTGATAATTCCTACTGTATTTTAATGTCCTCTCTCAGTTTACAGAGCCCAGACTTTGGTCCTTGGATGTCTTTACGTAGTTTTAAGTAGTTTGGGCCGAATCTCTCTTGAAAAATCATCAGCCTGTTTTTGTATTAGTTACTGATTTATCAGCAATAAATTAAAATGCATTTAGAATAGAATCCCTGAATAGTTTGGGTTGGGATGGATCTTCAAGACCACTTTAGCTCCACTCCCTGCCACGAGCAGGGACACCTGCCACCATCCCAGGTTGCTCCAGCCTGGCCTTGGACACTTCCAGGGCTGGGAATTCCAGAATTCCTGTGGGATTGAACAGGATCTAAAGCCCACGGATTGCCCCGGTGGTTATAGAGGAACAGGTTCCATGTTTGCCAACAAACCTTTTCCACAACAAGCTTAATCAAGGTTTCGTTCCTGTAGGTACTTGAAGAGCATTGATGACAAGGAGAAGCAATATAACGCGTGTTTAAATACATTTCTGGAGACCAGGTAAATCTCCTGTCCCTTTCAGCAATATTCACATTTTTCTGCCTCACTCTCGAAGGTAAAGGCTTAGGGGAAAATAAGCACTTAAACCCGTATTTCTTACTCTTAAATTAGTTTGCTTTTACTTACCATGAGTAAATATTAATATTTAGAATAGTGAAAATCGTGCTCTCATACATTTCCCTTCACTACATGACACTGAGCAGCTGTAAAAAACCTCTAAAATGGCATGAATTTTAAATACTGCTCTGCTGCGAACGTTACTCAAACATTTCACTTCTTTTTTCTTTCACAGTAATAAATTTGCCAGTGAGAAAGGAAAATTGGAAGAGCTGATAAAAAAGAGTCAAGATGACAGCCAGGAGTGTGAGAAAAGAGCTGTTAAAGCAGAGGTACAAACGAAAAAATCCTTACAAACCTTTTGTTGGAGCTGGGATTGTGCTGATTGGAGGTGGGGAAATGATATCAAAGATGTTGATTAAATACTGGAAGTGCCAGGGATGTGAATTCCAGTTGAAAATTCCTCGCTGTAGGAACTGTGGGTGCACTTTGTATCATCAAACTCTTGTTGAAATTCATATTAAAATCTAGTTTAAGGTTTGATCCCTTTTTTTGTTTGGTTGTTTTGGTTTTTTTGTTTTTATTTTTTTTTTTGTCACAGGTCTCAGTGCTCCAGACCTGGAAGGAAACCGAAATCTGGAAGCTCAAAGGCACCATTTCCAAGGCAGAAGGAAATCTCAGGATGCTGAAGGCACTGAGCAGGTACTGGGAGTTCCCACCAGGAATTCCACTACCTCTGGTTGTTAATTATTTATTCTATAATATTTATTTTATATTATATAATTATATCAAGTATAGTTTTTATCTTATGTTATGTAATTACATTGAATATACAATATTTATATAAAAGATGAGAATATTAATATAAAAGTGTGCAGAATTGGGGGTAAATAGAATTGCCCCAAACAAAATTCAGCTGGAAATTGAGTCTCATCCTTATCCTTGTGTCTTTCTGAGCTGAGAAAATCAGATTATCTGGGTGAGAATAATAATTCCAGTTATTCCTGCCCAGTGTCCCTGGAAAAGGGCTGCAGTGTAACTCATTTTAACCTGAAATCCCTTGAAAACTTTAGCTGTGATTAATTGCTGAGGGAAGAACTGTTGGGACAACGCCACTGGTCTTAAAAATAATAAATGGGAATGTTGGAGTTTAACTGCAAATCCTCGATATTCCAGCAGCTCAGCTTCAGCAGCTCCTGTGTTGAAGTCCCAGATTGATTCCTGGGAAGTATTTATTTCAAATGTCAAGAAACAACTGGAAAAAGTCGAGGTAAAACTTCCTTTCTCTCCACAAGCTTTTCAGTTGAACTTTGGGAATGAAAACATTAAATAATGTTGCATTTCTTTTTTAAAACGCCGATAGCTTGTCCTCCACATGCTGAGGGGAATTTTTTTAACTACAAAAGAAAGAGACAGTTTGGAGTCCAGGTCGTTAATTTATAGTGGATATATTCAAGTTTTTAAAGGCGAAAATCTGTCCTTTACACACTTGCTTCAAAATTGGGTCCCACCATTAACAAGTCTATTTTTTTGGTTTGTGACCTTTAGAAATCCATGGAACTACTTAAAAAAACCCCCAAAAAACAGGAAACTCTCTGTAAAAAATCAGCTGTAAAATAGGATTTTTAAAGAAAGAGGGAGCTTTGCTGATGCTGATGTGGAGGAGGATGATGATGGTTGGTTTTCGTTCCGCAGGCTGAGTATGAAGAAAAAATTGAGCTGGTGAAAAACGGTGCCAGGAACTGCCTCAGCAGAGTGGAAATTGTGGATTTTCCTTCTCCTCAGGGAGTTGTTGTGAGTATCCCACCTTCCACAGCAATGCCAGTCCCCAAAATTTCCCTCGGCGTGGCTGGCCGTGGTGGGAGGTGTCCAGGGAGAACTGGAATGTGCAGCCTTGGACACAGGAAATCCCAGCTCTCCTGCAGCCAGGGGATGCTCCAGAGGAAAAGGGGATGGAGATGAAGCTGGGGAAGGCCAGGGAGCAGCACATTCCCAACTCCTTGGAGAGGCTCAAGCTGTTTAAAATGAATGCCTCACTGATGGTTTTGTACATCGTGGGGTTCCTGTAGCACCAAAATCCTGGAATTCCAGGATGGTTTGGGTTGGGAAGGATCTCAAAGCCCATCCAGTGCCACCCCTGCCCTGGCAGGGACACCTCCCGCTGTCCCAGGCTGCTCCAAGCCCCAGTGTCCAACCTGGCCTTGGGCACTGCCACGGATCCAGGGGCAGCCACAGCTTCTCTGGGAATTCCATCCCAGCCCCTCCCCACCCCCCCCGGGAACCAATCCTTCCCAATATCCCATCCCTCCCTGCCCTCTGGCCGTGGGAAGCCATTCCCTGTGTTCTGTCCCTCCAGCCCTTGTCCCAAGTCGCTCTCCTGGAGCCCCTCTAGGCCCTGCAAGGGGCTCTGAGGTCACCCTGGAGCCTTTTCTCCTCCAGCCCTAAAATCCATCAGGATCAGCCCCCATTATGCAGAATCCCAGGATCCCCGAGGCTGGAAAAGCCCTCCCAGCCCATGGAGTCCCAGCTGTGCCCGATGCCCACCTTGTCCCCAGCCCCGAGCTCTGAGTGCCACCTCCAGGAGACACCTCCAGGGCTGGGCACACCAAACCTCCCTGGGCAGCCCCTGCCACGGCCTGAGCACCCTTTCCAGGGAGAAACTTTCCTGAAGGAATTCCTGCACCACCGTGAGTGACTGATTACAAACAGCAAACCCAGCTCCCAGCCAGGTGTGTCGGGAAGGAGGTGGAGCAGAGCCATTTTTGGGAATGCATCTGGAGTGAGAAGAGCCCCAGGAAATCCTGCTCACAAACGTTTTCCGATGGGCCAACAGCTCCACCAATGCTTTGCTCAAATCTCAGCAGTTTCTTCTGACCCCTCTGACTGGTCCTTTTTAGATTTTTTTTTTTTAATATATAATTTTTTTTCCTCTGCAGAAAATCTTCTTCTTGTTTTTTTTTTGTTGTTGTATAATTTAGCTTCAGGGCTCTGTTCTAATATTTGAGATTGTTATGACACTTTTTTTGGCCTTCTGCAAGTGCCACTCCTGCTCTCCTGCATAATTCCCCACTTATTTTTAAGTCTGTCCTTTCTATTTATTGACACAGAATATGGAGACAACTTAATCACCACCAACTTATTGGGAAAGAGCAACTTCTGAGCCCCTTGTTCTGCATTTGGAATTTGTTTTTTCTGCAGTAATACCAGGGTGACCTTTTAGAAGAGACATAATCGTGAGGTCAAACAACTGCCCTGATCTAAAGGAGTTTTTAAGATAAATTTCTGAGCACAACTAAACCTGTCACAATTCACACTGCAAATGCTCCAGAGTTCAACTTAATTTGTTTTAATCGCTGTTTTTCTGTGAAATCTGTTTGTTTCCTAGACAATACCAGGCAGACCTCCCATGTGCGATCCTGCCATTGTCAGCTATTCCTCAGCATCTGCTCATCCCGGTCCCCTTCCTGCATTCTCGGGTTCTGATGGAAAAGCTCCAGCCCAGCCTTCACTGCAAGCACAGACCGGAGCTAAGGCAGCACCTGCCACCTCTGAGGCTTCTTCTGCAGCTGGGAAAACACATCCCAAAGCTCCAGAGGGATCACGTTCCAATAAACCCTCACCATCCCTCCCGGCAGGGATTTCTGGAAGTAACTCCCAGCATGTCCAGCCTAACCAGACCCACCAGGATCCCTCAGCTCTGCAACCGAGGCCTTCTGCAATTCCAAACAGCAAAAAGCTTCCAAAAGCGTTTGAAAATATTATTGCCCAGCTCCAGAGTATATTCCCAAACTACAGCAGGTACTGGTTTGAAGGAGTGCTGTGAAACAAGGTGTGAGCAGCCAGGGATGAAGGGCAAAAAGAATTCATTTTCTTCTGCTGACAAGAGATGGAGGGACAGGAAAAGCGGAATGGCTTTAAACTGAAGGAGAGCGGGGTTAGATGGGATATTGGGAAGGAATTGTCCCCTGGGAGGGTGGGGAGGGGCTGGGATGGAATTCCCAGAGAAGCTGTGGCTGCCCCTGGATCCCTGGCAGTGCCCAAGGCCAGGTTGGACACTGGGGCTTGGAGCAGCCTGGGACAGTGGGAGGTGTCCCTGCCCAGGGCAGGAGGCTGGAATGGGATGATCTTTAAGGTCTCTCCCAGCCCACACCATTCCATGATTCTGATCATTGTTTAGGGGTTCCATCCTGGTTACTGAGAGTTCCTGGGAGCAGCACCTGCTCCAGTCCATGGGAAAAGCTGGTGGCTTTTGATCCTGCTGGGATCAAACACGGAGCCTGCAGTGCTCTCCAGGGGCCAGCCCCTGATCCTGCCTTTCCTGTCCCTCCAGTTCAGACTTCACTGCCTTCATCAGGGACGTGCAGAGGAGAAACGGGAACACCCTGGCAGGCCTGAGCCTGGATGAAATCCTCAACCGGGTCACGGAGCTCATCCTGGACCAGCAGCTCAAGGTACTGGGGCTGGAGCTGCTGCTCTTCTCCGCATGGAAACCGGAGCAGCAGAGCCCCAGGGAACACGGTTCCTTTCTGATCCCTGTCTAGGCACCACCTGCAGCAGGCAGAGCCGTGTGGCCCCTGGGCTCCGCTCCCGCGGAGAAGGAAAGGAGCGGGAAGGAGCGGGAAGGAATCGCCCCCTGCTCCCCTCGAGCAGCACCTGCCCCTAAAAACTCCTCCACTAAAAACCCCTCTCAGCCAAACCTGCAGCCCTGGGGAAATGCTGGAGCAACACCGAAAGCCAAGTGGAAAAAGCAGGACAACGCTGTAAGTTTTCCACTGTTTCAATGGAGTTGTTGCCACGTGCTTTGTACAAGACGCGAAATAATCCCGGAAGAAAATAATTGCCTCGTTTATTTTGTGTACAAAAGCTTAAACAGACTTGGTTAAAGTTAGGGCCCTCGTTAATTGGGTAGAACGTGCTGGTTAATTGCTGATGGCTGTGAGGTAACCGAGCACTCCTTTCGTGGCCAGGCCTGCAGTGAGGATCCCTGCACGATCTGTCACGATGAGCTGAGCAGAGACTGCTGTGAGCTCGAGTGTGGGCATCACTTTCACAGGGAGGTGAGTTCTGGTCCTGTTCCTCATCTCCACCTCCTTTACCCTCATCTCAACCCCTTTACCCTCACCTCAACCCCTTTACCCTCCCCTTACCCATCAGTGCTTAAACAACGGGGCACAATTTGTTTTTCCAGCCTTTGCCCCTCAAACTTGCCCCACAGACAGCCTGACTGTCAGAAAGCCATAGGTATTTTTTTTAAAGTAAAATAATTCATCAGAGTGGATTTCAGATGATTCTGCAGAGAATGAATGAATTTGGTTGGGATTGTTGGCAGCACAGGCAGGGAATGGGCTATCCCTGAAAACCCTGTGTTTGCCACCTGATAGTGGAAATTCATGGAGTAAAAAAGTCAGGATTATGTTGGAGTAACTCCACGTTTCTGTCTGTGACTTTTCCCCTTTACCTTTTCTGTTTTAATGCTGATTTCTTCTCGCAGAATGAATTTGGTTAGCGCAGGAGAACAGTTCTCCACCCCCAAATTTCAGTGGTGTAGAACTTGTTGAAGAGCTCCCCCATTAGTGCCAATTATTTTCAGCCTCCAGCTGGACTCCTCTTCCCAAATTTTGCCTCTCCCCCTCTGCCTGTCCCTGCAGTGCATCCGAACGTGGCTCAAGCAGCATTCCAGCACCTGCCCCATCTGCCGTGTCCACGCTCTGCTTCCCGAGGATTTCCCCGAGCTTCCTGCGTGGAACAAGTACAGCTGAACCTGCTTTTATTCCACACTTTATAATTAAAGATGCAAAGGGGCTGCAGCACCACCCCAGTGATGAGGGACAGGACAGGACCCTGGGTTTGTTGGCAATGGGAACAGCCTCGGGATTTGGCACTTGGCATTAAGCCACAATCCAAGATCCAGGATTTCTCCTGGTTCCTGCCTAAAGCTGTGCAGTTCAGGGCTGGTATCACACAAAACTGGTGGATTTTTGGCTAAGGGACACTGAAAGTACCAAATTCTTTTATCTGAAAGGCCAGTGCATAATTCCTGTGAAGAGGGGGCTTTTCCCTCAGATTTATTCTAGTGTCAAACAAGTAGGTGAGCCAAAGGATGGACCAGCAGAACTGGAACAGCCACAACATTCCCTTCCTCTGGGGAAGAATCTAGAGGATTCAGAAGAATCACAAAGAATCCAGGATTCAAGCCTGCTGTGGTCTTTGCAGCTCCTCTCTCTGCATAAATCCACAGCCGAGAATTCAAATTGTTTAAATAATGAATTTTAGTAACATTTTGAAGCCAGAATTTTAAATTATTTATATGGATCAATTCTTTAATCTCAAAATAGGGTTGAAATTTGAATTTCTGTTGAAATTCAATTCAATTTCCTTGTTGAAGAGCTGGTCTGTTCAAATACGAAGGATTTTTTTAAAGGATTTTTAAGCAACACTTCCTCTGTATTTTGTGCAGGGATGGTCACCAGTAGCAGGAGGGGCAGAATTCCAACAGCTCAGGGAATTGTTCTCCCACTGTTTTCCCAGTCTGAACTGGCCAGATCACTCTCAACACTGACAAATTTGCCCCAAACAGCCAAAAGATGAGGACCAGAGCCTGAGAATCTTGAAGTGAAAATCAAATATTCTGTTGTCTGAATCCAGGGAGCATCACATGGATTAGGAGCTTTTGGCTAAGCCCAGGGATTGCTTGTTCCCCACACTGCTACATCTCCTCCAGCTGACGTTTTAAACTCCTCTGTCACTAATCAGTGTGTTAATTACCACTTGAATAAAAAATAAAATTCCTGCTGCAGCCCAACAAGATGTTTTTGTGTAGTATTTCTGCTCAGTCTGAGTTAGGGGTGAGTAACTGCTCCGTGCTGTAGAATTAAGGCATAAAAATGCCAGCACTGGAATCCTTTTCAGCTTCCAGTATTTTTGGGGGGGTTGCAGCTCTTCCCCAAATCCCCCTCTACCATCTCCTGGTCCCAGAGAAAAGTGCTAAGTTTCAGTAAAGAGCATTTTCCTCCCCCTTCCCAGACACTGGAATATGAATTTCAGCTTTTTCTCCCTGAAACACCAGGGTCAAAACTGGAATTACACTCTCCTGCTCGGCAAATGCTGCTGGATAAAGCCAAAGGAAATGATTTTTCTTAGTGTCCTTAATTCTGCCTTTTTAGTTGCTCATCTTTACACTTCCAATTTCCATAATATAGACTGAGCCTGCCTGTACCCCACATGGAAAATTCACAGAAAATCCCCAAGCTGTGGCTGGTCCATTAAAGCAACATCAAACCCCACAGCCTGTTTGTGTTGGGAAGGTCATTTTCTTACTGAGCTACTTCTCCTTTCAGCTGTACAGTTAGAAACACATTTATTTACTCCTCCAACACCAACTCCTGTTCCCAAATTGACCCAAATTTCCTTGGTGTGATTTGCCATCACTCATTTCCCATCCACCTCGGGACAGATCCCACAGCACCACCTTCCACTGTTGTAGCACCATTTTTTAGACCTTCAAAGACCTTATTTCTCATTCTCACACTTCCCATACCCTCCCAGTATGGATATAATGGGATTTATGAGTTTTAAGGGGTCTTCAAAGGACTTTGGAACAAGTATTACAAAATTAAATCAAGGGAGGAACTTGCTACATACTTCCACAAGCTGTAGAAGCTACAGAATGATTCTGACAGGCTTTGCCTGAGAAAACTTGGGAAAACATGGTTGTTGAAGGCAGCAGGATTGGGAAAGCCAGAGAGGCAAAGTCTTGGCCAGGTTAACAGGGAAGTGAGAGCACAAGAAGTGCCCACAGGAAGAAGGAAGAGAGGTGGCTCCAGCTGAAGTCAGGCATGGATAAAGTTCCACTTTCCCCCTGAGGAATTCCCAGTAAATCCTCCCCTGGTTCTCCTGTGGGTGTTCACATCCTGCAGAGCTTCAGGGGGAAGTTCTCTGTGATGAGATGGTCGTCGTGCAGAAGGACCACGATGTTCACCTCGAACTCTGGGAGAAGGGGGAAAAAAAGGGAGACAGAATTCCATAGGAAGCTGAATCCTAGGAGCAATCCTACTTCCATTCCACAGGAAGCTGAATCCGAGCAGCAGGATGAGGCAGGAGCTCCTGAAACACTCCAGGCAGAACCTCTCCCAGCCCTTGGACCATTCCTAGAAAATCCTGCTTTGTTTGGATCTTTGGGATTTTTCTGGATTGGTTTATCACTGATAAATTATGACAAACGATCCTCTGGAAAACAGGATTCAAACATCAAAGAGCAAAATGTTTTGGGAAAAACACCTCCACCAAGATGGGGTTTAGAAGCATGGAATGGGAGAATTCCAAGACAGACCAATTCCCTGCTTCCAGCATGTAACAGCCTTAGGAAATTAAATACTGGAATACAACAGGCCTGTAAACTGTGGAACAAAAATTCCAGAGGCAAATCTACTCCTTAGATACTGCACTGTGTCCTTCAAAGCCAAACTCAGATCAATAATCAGTCCTAAATGGAGACGGAACACAGAGCACAGAGTTAATAAATGAAGGGAACCAATAATCAAAATGTTGAAATTGCCACTGCAAACTGCTACTCAAGAGCTTGAAATGGCAAAAAATATAAAGAATGTTATTATTTTGGGGAAAATCACTGCACACAGATTTGGTGCCAACAGATTCCAGCAGGGTGAAGGGAAGAAACACAAACCAGCCAAGCGGATTCCTGCAGTACTTATTTGAACAAGTGAGGAAAATCCTAATTTTGTTGAGAGAAAAGTTGGATTTTGGCAACAATCAGCAGGGAGGAGCACGTGGTGTAGATAAGAGAAGTCACACCCTGACCAACCTTGCTGCTTCCAGGGCTTTCAGCAGGACTGGGAAACAAAAAGGACAGGAAATGGAAAGAGGGGTTCTCACTGGTGAAGAAAAGAAGGAATTTTATTCTTGGACTACTACTCAAGTGTTGAATCGCGTGACCTGCATTCCACTGCTCCTCCTGTCCCTTCATCATGGAATTTTACTAGGAGCAGCTCCGTGCTGCACAGCTGTTTGTATTAGAAGTGCTTGGGCTGTGTTTTCTCGGTCTGAAATCCAGCAGGACTCAGGTTCAGGGAAGCAGGGGGATGTCCTGGGCGCTTCCTGCAGCGCTGTGGGATTTATCCCCTCCCCTGCCCATCTAAAGGGAACGTGGACACCCCTCTGCCAGGAAAACGCCTCCCCACTCACCCACTTTGAAGTTTGTTGTTTCCAGGGTGGGGCAGGTGAAGAGCCTGGGGAACACCATGTGGATGGGGATGGGGAGGCCCCTGCAGACGTCCCCGTCGGCGATCTGGATGTTCTGGATCTCCGTGGCGTCCCTGGCGTAGCCTTCAGCACACCCTGGGCACGGCAGGAGGGGCACAGGGAGAGGAGGGAAAGGGGGGGAGGTGAGAGAAAGCAGCAGGCGAAGTTTCCCTTCGTGTGTGGAGACACACCAGGATTTGGGGGGAAAGCGTGCCCTGCAAGTTTTCACAGAGTTAAGGATAATGGAGATGGTTTAAATTACCATCGGGGCTGTTCCTCCGAAGTGCAAACCCTGCAAGGCCTTAATGCTCCGGCCTCTCTTTAACGCTCTTCCCCCTTTCCCTCTGAAGGGATGGAGGGAACGCCTGCAGCCTGTCCCCTGCCCTTCCCACGGACACAGGCTCACCACAGGTCTCCACACGCACGAGCTGCAGCTCGATGCTCTTGACGGCCGCCTCGGCGCTCTCCACCACCAGCTCCCCTGTCAGCGGCTGCGTGATCACACAGTTGGTGGAATTCAGGTGCCCTCTGATCATGAATTTGGGAAGGGAGGCTCTCTGCAAAGATTGGATGGAGGAGAGAAAGATGCCACTGTAAGAGTAGAGTAAGAAAAACAAACCTTATGGAAAGTTACAAAGCAAGGAGGAAGTTCCCCAGAAGTTCCGAAGTTGAGAACTGAAGAGTTCAGAAATTCCTCACGGGGCCTAAGTTTCTTTCTCTCAGTGTGTATCAGGATATCTCCTACAATCTTCTCCCTTGACATGCATCCTTCCTGCTCCTCCGTCCACCTCACAGGTGGACTCTTCCTGGGAACAACTGACAGAACCTGGCTGTTAGAATTCACCCAGGAGCTGGAACTGTGAGGTGAAGGAGGTGGGGACACCTTCCACTATCCCAAACTGCTCCAAGTCCCATCCAGCCTGGCCTTGGACACTGCCAGGGATCCAGGGGCAGCCACAGCTTCTCTGGGAATTCTATTCCAGGGCCTGCCCACCCTCCCAGGGAACAACTCCTTCCCATGATCCCACCTAACCCTGCCTTCCTTGAGGCTTCCCAAAGCTGGGGGCTGTAAAAAAAAGGCATAACCAAGGCTCAAAATACACATTTTTAAAGGCTCTTGGCTGTCCGTGGTATAGAATGTTTTCCCTTGCTCCACTCCCATCTTTCACTCAGGAAAGGGATACAAATGTTTAACCACGCCTGAACAAAGTTCCACCTTCAAGTGGTCACCACAGTGCAAGAGATGAGGCAGAATCACTCCATTGCTTACAAAGGTGAAAAAGAAAATGGAAAAATAAAAAAAAGAGCTAATTAGCTACAAGGCAGAACTTAATCACTCCTCTGGTCTCACTCAATCACACAAACATCACACTTTAAATGAAACTGTAAGAAAATCCTTTTACCTCTTTAACATTTTGCAGAGTTTCAGGAGTAATGGTGAAGTCCACAGGGCTCGGCAGCAGCTTCCCTTTCTGTGACTGCAGGGAATGAAAGGGTTAAACTATAACCGATGTCCAAAACGTAGAGGAAATATTAAAAACCACCACAGTTGGCTGTCCTAAACCACCTGGAAAAGCAGGAATAAACTCCCCATCTGAAGCAGAGAGGAAAAAAAGTCCCATTTCCCATTTTTGTATGATCAAATAAATTCATTTTACGTGTCCTTGGAATGTTTCCTTCCATTATTAAATTTGGGGAGGGGAGATTCTAAATGAACTTGTGTCCATAGCTTCAAATCTGCTTTATAAACTTTATCAACTTTATAAACTTATCCACCAGCAAGGGGCTGATCTGGAACTCTGGGCGAGGATCTGCCCTCACTGCTCAAGAATTCAAAATAGCTGCTGCTGCCCAGCTGCAAGATGGAAGAGATTAGCAGGAGATTGGCTGCATTTTCCCAAAATGACAAATTCTGGCACAGAATAAGCTTAAGGGAAATGGTACATTGAGCACTGACAGTGAGAATTATATGTTCAGTAAAACCTCATTAATTCACCCTGACTGAGAGATTCATGATTTACTGACTTGTGAGCTCAGAAGTGCTGTAGTGGGAACAAGAAATAAACCCAGGAAAACTGCATGAGATGTAATTTGTCACTCCTCTGACAAGTGTGGCTCACTTATAAATGTAATAATGGACCAATAAAATGTAGCATCAGATATTGCAGGAAATCTTGAAATCTTACCGACAGGAAACTTGTTTGTAACACCAAACTAAGTCTTTTTAAAAGGTACTTTAGCACTGAAATAACATTTCCACCACTAGTCCTAAGTAACACAGAAGATTCTGATGTTTACTGTCCTGTCAGAGTTCGAAAGAATGACAGAAGCAGGATGTCCCAGCAAGCTGTAGATGGAAAAAGGGACATTTCAGCAGGTCTGTCCTGTCCTCAGCTGCCCTGGACAGGCACAGGTCCATCTAAACCAACCCCAAATCCTACACAGGAATTTCTGTAACATCCAGCAAAGCATCTTCTGGGAGCCCAACCTCCTCCCACAAGGATCAGGATTAGAACCAATTTTTCCCTGCAGGAGTGGTCAGGCACTGGAATGAGTTGCTCAGAGAGGTGGTGGAGTCTCTGGAAGTGTTCAGGAGGAGCCGGGATGTGGGACATGGTTTGGGGTGAGGGTGGCACTGGATGATCCTGAAGGTCTCTCCCACCTGGAGGATTCCACGATTTCCACCTTGATGCAGCCCCAGCTGTGATACTTTGAGTCAGGGTTCTAAACCAGAACTCATCATCTGAAGAACACAGATCAGGTATTTTCACCACCCAGCTCCCATCTCCAGGACTGTGGGAGCCCGGAACCTTTGGCTGAGAACTCCTGGGATAATTCAAAACAGTGTTTGGAAAAACATGATCATATTTATGTGACCACTCCATTGTCTCAGAACTGAAAGGATGAATAAGAGAATAAACTCAGGGCATTGTAAAAACATCTGAAAATCCAACTCCTCTTTGTCCTTTAAAACTAAAAGAGGGATGGGTTTTTCTAATCAGAAGCAACAGCTCTTCGGGGTGGTTTTGTTTTGGGGCAGATTTCCTTTACTCCTACATTTTGGACAAAGCTCTCAAGCACAGGATGGGATTTTGGGGTGTCCTGTGCAGGGCCAGGAGCTGGATTTGATGATCCTTGGGGTCCCTTCCAACTCAGGATATTCTGATTCTACACTTCTATAATCCCTCATGTCACTATCACAATTTCCATGGGTTTATTTGTTTGGGTTTTTTTTTCCCCTTAAAGTGAAGAAGTGGGAGGGGAGAGAAAAATCAATCAAAAAAATTAATTAATTGCAAGATGAACACAAACCACACTCACCAGGGAGTGGACAATGAATTCACAAGTCTTGGTCAGGTCCTTTGCCAGCAGGGAGCGTCTCATGTCACAGCGCAGGGTGTACTGGGGAGAATGGGACAACACAGGGAAAAAAACAACAGCCTTAATTCAGATTTCCTCCCTCTCTCCCAACTTTTCACCTCTTTCTTGCCTCTCTGCAGAGTGTTGCTGCTGCTATATCCAGTTAAGGGTGATTCTTCACCCTGTTTGGGATAAGGGGTTATCAGTGTGATGTATTCACAGCCTCCCCAGTTTTGGTTTTGTTGCAGGGTTGAGTTCACAGTGGGAACAGTTGTTGGGATATTTAATGGGGAACTGTCCTCGGCCACACAGCTGAGCTCAAAGCAGCAGTCTGCGCTAAAATCAGGCAACGAGGTGACTTTGCTTCCAATCTGGTCCCCTAAAATGGGAGCCATGAACCAGTGGCTGAAAAATAGTAAGACTTTGGTTATCCCAGTAATCCTACACTTCAGCATCTCCAACAAAGCCTCTCAGTGTCCTTACAGGACAGGGAATTTGTTGGCACAGGGGTTTCCTTGTTTTGTTTGTTTGATTTTTAATTCCTCCCTCAGACCAGGGATTTGGGTTCCTCACTTCTGGTCCATGCCATGACCCTGCAGCAGTGTCTGATTGAAGGTTTCTGCATCAGAACAGAGACTGGAACCCACACCTAATCCCTAAATCACGAAAGAGAGGCTCAATTAAACTGCCCAGAGGTTTAGGAAGTGTCTCTTAACCAGCACGTCAGTGTTACAATTCCCTCTTCAGGAGAGCAGGACTCTCAAAGTCTGGCTGAAATTTAAATGATGAATTTTTTAATGACATTCTGTCCAAGGAAAGCTACACGGAGGAGAGAGGGAATGACAAAATAAAACAAATATTCCCCATTAGAGTGCACCTCGAACTGACTGATTGATCACAGCAAGTTATTTGGGGTATGGGAAGCAACTCCACCAGTGCTGCCCCATTTCTGACATCCCTACCAGAGACAACAGCTGCTGCATGAGGGAAGAAGCCAAAACTGAACAAATAGATGGAAAGGATTTAAAAAACATCCCAACACAGACAAAAAACAAGGGATTTTTTTCTTTTAGTTACTTCTGACAGGCTGCTGGGGGCTGATTTGGTTTATTAGGTTGTTTTTTTTAATGCCAGTGACATAAAACTTCATTGTCTAACTCAGTATTTACCTTCAAGAGATGGCTAAAGCAAGCCTTTCCCCCGAAAAAAACCCACCAAAAATCCGCTGAACAAACCAACCCACCCATGGTAAGGCACATTTAAACCAAAAAAGATCAAATTGCAAAACACAAGATTGTGTCCAAGCAGGTATTCCATACGGATCTGGGCAGGAAATCCCACTCCTCCTTTCCCCAGCAAACAATTCCTGGTTCGTGTTGCTCTCAACACCTGGAGTTTTCATTAGGAAATGACACATTTATTTGAAACATGACCACAGTGTGGTGCTGGTGTTTTTCAGAAGGGAACGGACACAGCTGCCTACAACATCAGGATGGATCAGATTTAGGTTACAGCTGTTCTGCCGAGGTATTTCAGGCAAAACATCTCGTTTGTGCCACCATGCCTTAAAGATTCACTGGATAAAGGCGTGGAAGGCTCAGTCAGTGCGAAAAGAAACCACCACCAAACTTCACCCTCAATTTCCATGGATTAAGAGCTGCTTTAGAATACATTGTGCAGATGAAAGTTCCTCTTTTCCCTCCAGACAGGACTTCCTTACCTGGATATTGACAAAGACTCCGTGGTAAGTCTCGTACAGAACTTTGTTGCCCTTCATTTGCAGCGGGAATTCAAAGGGAATTTCTGTCTTGCCACTGGGGAGCTTCCCTGGTTTCAGCATTTCTATGGTGCTGTTGATAATCTGAATAGGCTGCAAGGATAAATATTAAAGAGGCTTAGGTTGAGACAGAGAACCAACAATGCCTAAAGTCTAACAGAATTCCTGGATTTCCAGAATCCCAGGGACCTCTTTAAACACACAGTGCTGGGTTGTTTCTTTACAATGAAAAGAAATATTAATGCTCTGCTCAGGAAAACTATTTGTATTTTATGGGTGCACCACATTAGTGACCAAAGATTTTCAGGGAACTAAACAGGAGCATCTCCAGCTTTGGGAAGTGGAGCTGCATTTCCTAAATTAACAGCAGCAGGAAGGAACAAGGCTGTGCAGCTGAGCACTGAGCCATCCTCTCTCCCTTCCATCCAGCTCTTTCTCACCCTGAACTTTGTTATTATTTAAGATAACTCTCAGTGGAATGAGGGTTAACTGTGGTTTGACTGGGGAGGTGGCCTGGAGATGACATTTCTTTTCTCTCTGCAGTTTTACCATCATTGTCCCCAACTCCTGGGCTTCCAACACAAGAAAGAATTGGAGCTGCTGGAGCAAGTCCAGGAGAGGCTACTAAATTGATCCCAGAGCTGGAGCTCCTCTGCTCTGGAGCCAGGCTGAGAGAGCTGGGATTGTTCAGCCTGGAGAGGAGAAGCTTTGGGGTGACCTCATTGTGGCCTTGCAGGGCCGGAAGGAGCCCACAGGAAACATGGAGAGAGACAATTTCCAAGCGCTGGAGGGACAGGACACAGGGAATGGCTTCCCACTGTCAGAGGGCAGGGCTAGATGGGATATTGGGCAGGAATTGTTCCCTGGGAGGGTGGGGCGGGGCTGGGATGGAATTCCCAGAGCAGCTGTGGCTGCCCCTGGATCCCTGGCAGTGCCCACGGCCAGGTTGGACATTGGGGCTTGGAGCAGCCTGGGACAGTGGGCGGTGTCCCTGCCCATGGCAGGGGTGGCACTGGAGGGGCTTCAAGGTCCCATCCAACCCAAACCTTGTGGAATTCCATGATTCAAGGCCATCCTAAGTTAACCAAACTGTTTTCCAAATGTCTCTCTGCAGACAGAGCCAGCCCTGCTCCCATCAGCACAGCCCTGTCCCTGTGGAGCCTGGGATAAGCTGCCCTGCTGGGATCCAGATCCCACACAGGATTCCAGGAGCTCCACAGGCTGGGCACAGCCTCACTTTCTCCAGAGGATCTGGGCAAGTCCTGTCTCCTGCCCAGGAACCCCTCCATGGCCTCCACAGAATCACTGTGACAGGGACTGGTCTGGCACAAAAGGCCAATCAAACCCAGTCACTTTAACAAAAATAAAATAACATCACACAAGTCATTATTTTTCTTTAAATCACAGGCCTTCAACGCATCATCCAGTAACCCTTTTTAACTATTTATGGCAGTGTATTTCAGCCTGAAAGAAAATCCTCCCATCAGTGCCATCAGTGTGAGTTCCTTCCTCAAAATGTCATCATATATCTCTCCCTGGGGATATTCCAGAACAGCCTGGACACAATCCTGTGCCCTGGGATGGCCCTGCTGGAGCAGGGAGGTGGCACCAGATGCCCCACTGAGGTCCCTTCCAGCCTCACCCATCCCGGGATTCTGTGATCTGCAGATAAAGCTGAGCATTCCCCTGCTTTCCATCGCTTCCACACCATGAGCAGCTCTGACCACCTCAGAGCCATTAAGGAAAGGTTTCATTTGAGGAAAGAAGCTGAGTTTTTCGTGCTAAAAATGTTCACCTGTGCAGGTCTTACCTTGGCAGTGTTGCAGAAGGCCTCAAACACGCCCACATTTTTGGCACTGAGCTGCAGATTTACTGAGCCCTCCATGGTTAAGGAGATCCCTTGGTGCTGCACCGTGTCCTTACTGGTTATGACCACCACTCCAGAAAGAACTTCCTAAGAGGAAAGAGGAAAACATTTGTTTAAATCCACTTTTTCATAGCTGTCAGACCGACAGCGTGGAACTCTGAGATCTCCAACCTCAAAAAAAACCCCTGTTCCCAAAGAATGGTGTAACCTTGTCAGGAAAGACAAACACTGATGAAGGAATTTAGGATGAGAGTTCTGCACTTTTGGTTTTTCCTTACAAGTATTAACCTGAGCTTCAACTTCTTCCCAAAGTTTCAAGATTTTCCTGTCCAGGATGATGAAGAACCCTCGCCTTGGGTCAGCTAGAAACAGCCAAGTTCCATTGGATGTGTTGGAATAATCTCCCAGGAGGAACTGCTGTATGAAAATTGGGATGGTCAGTCACGGGAGAGGGACGAGAAGGCACAACTGGAAAAGGGGTGGCCAAGCTGAAGGTGAGATTCGCCTCGAGAGCGCAGCAGAAGAGATTTAAAACCCAAAAATGAACATGAAGAAACAGTTTCAAAGTGAATCCGAACGAAAGGCAGGAGCTGTGTGACTCCAGGAATGCTGTCGCTCATCCCATGAAGGATGTGCTGTCCACAAAACACCCTCTGCACAAAAATGTTGCACCCTCAAAGTGTCAACTCAGCCTTTTTAACACTGAAAAATGAGTGAACTGCAGGAGAGCAACACACAACTCCCTTCACACACCCCACGGTTTATCCTTCCCTTCTCCCACACCAGAGAATCGCTTCAATCCCGAGATATTCCCAGCTGGAAAGGGCAGCAGGTGATTGAGAACTGGGGAGAAACCTTCTCTCCTCCTTCCCCAGGCCAACAGGCCCCGAGGCACAGCTCCCTCCAACCACGGGGAAATCCCGACTGCTCACTCGGCAGCCGACCACTTCAAACCAGGACCTCTCCTGCAGGCTGGGAATTCTGGCAGATCCTTGTCTTTCCTGGTGGTAGAGGATGGCAAAAATGGGTTGGGGGAGTTGAGGCAGCATGAAAACATCCACATCCAACCAAGGCTGACATCCTGAGAGTCTGGAAAGAGGATCCGCAGCAAGCGGGAAATGCCGGAACAGGAGGCACGGGCACAAAGGGACAGCAAAGAAAAGCTGACCTAAATTCTGCACTGCTCTGCTGAAGGGCCTTAATTAGCACAAGCAATTAGGTTATTGCTTTAAAAAGTGAGTCCAGCTCAACCATGAGAAGCAAGGACAACCCTGGACATGTGAACTGCTTTAACAAAGGGGAATTTCCTGTCACACGGCAACAACCGATCCAGAGCTGCTGCCTGCACACTTCCACGTGGGGAGGGTGCACATCCTGGGAGCAGGAAGGGGAAGGATGACTTGAAGTTAAACGTTAATTTTTCTTTCAATATTTCTTCAGAAATGAAAAGAACAGCTCCAAATTCTGCCCCTGTGCTCAGGTGAGACCCCACCTGCAGAGCTGCCCCAGCCCTGGGCCCAGCACAGGGAGGACGTGGAGCTGCTGGAGAGAGTGCAGAGGAGGCACCAGGATGAGCAGAGGGATGGAGCAGCTCTGCTGGGAGGAAAGGCTGGGAGAGCTGGGATTGTTCAGCCTGGAGAGGAGAAGCTTTGGGGTGACCTCATTGTGGCCTTGCAGGGCCTGAAGGAGCCCACAGGAAACATGGAGAGAGACAATTTCCAAGGAATGGAGGGACAGGACACAGGGAATGGCTTCCCACTGCCAGAGGGCAGGGATGGATGGGAATTGGGGAAGGAATTTTTCCCTGGGAGGGTGAGGAGGGGCTGGGATGGAATTCCCAGAGCAGCTGTGGCTGCCCCTGGATCCCTGGCAGTGCCCAAGGCGAGGTTGGACACTGGGGCTTGGAGCAGCCTGGGACAGTGGGAGGTGTCCCTGCCCATGGCAGGGTTGTAACAAGATGATCTTTAAGGTCCCTTCCATGCCTAATTAGAGATTTGCATCTCCTTTCTCTCCCTACAAGATTCCTACTAAAAATTCATGTTGGGTTTCTGGTGTACAGCTCTCCTATAATTGTGTTTTCATCTCAGGCTTCCAAATTCCAGGCCTACAAATGGTGTTGAAGTAGAAACTATAAACAAAACTGACAGACTGACTGACCAGAAATATCCTGACTTCCGTTTAAAATAGAGGGAATCTTCTTTTCCTATACAAAAAAAAATATCCAGTTAAAAGTGATACAAAGCAAGTCAAGTTCAGTCAAACTGAAAACAGACACAGCACTGAGATACTGAAACAGATAAATAAACAAGATCCTAATAATTTATAATTTTATAATGCACAAAATGATGTGGAAGTGCGACACAGGCAGTATTTACCACTACAGAGCCATTCCTAAAGGGAATAACTGAGCATTGCCAAAGCCATTCTTTAGATAATCTGACAATTGCAGGGCAGATGCTGCACGCCCTTCCTTTCAAATCCAGTTTTCCAGCATTAAAATCATTCAATAAATGGAATTTCGGTGGATGGAAAGGATTTTTATGATACAAGTGTGTGGCTGGACGGCAAGAGAAAAGAGAGACCTGAACATTTCTGCTGGACAACTCAAGATTTCTAAATAAATAATGATAGAAATTAAAAATATTCCTTCCCTTTCAAGCCACATCGGCCTCTGCAGATCTGGGTCAGGGTCTTCCCACGGTACCCAGGAAAAGGGGAAGGACAAAAAGCAACACTTAATCCCAAAGGCAATGCCCAAAATCCCGGAGCTGAGCACCTGTTGGCTACGGGAGGACACCGGGAAGCTGTGCTGGGATCGGGAAAACTCCGGGCAGGGACAGAGGAAGAGTTCGGAGCAGGGGAAAAGCTCCAGGAAGGGGCACAGGGAAAGCTCCAGGAAGGGGCACGGGGAACGCGCCAGGAAGGGAGNAGGAAGAGTTCGGAGCAGGGGAAAAGCTCCAGGAAGGGACACGGGGAAAGCTCCGGGGCACGGGGAAAGCTCCGGGGCACGGGGAAAGCCGCCGACACCGCGACAGCACCGACAGGAGAGGGCGAACGACTCCGCTTCCCGAGGAATCCCCGCTGCCAAGGACGCTCCCGGGCCATTCCCAGAGCGAAGCCCGGGCCAGGACACGGCCCCGGAGTCCAGAGAGGACCCGCGGCCGGGCCGGGTCGCGACAGATCCCGAGTGTCCCCGACAGACTCATGGAATCCCAGAACAGCTGGGGCTGGAAGGGAGCTCTGGAGATGATCCAGTCCGACCCTCTGCCAAGGCAGAGTCACCTGGAGCAGGTGACACAGGAATGCGTCCAGGTGGGCTTGGGATGTCTCCAGAGAGGGAGACTCCACGCCCTCCCTGGGCAGCTGTTTCAGGGCTCTGCCACCTTTTCTCCATGGAAAGAAGTTCTGCTTCCTGTGCAGGGGAATTGCTGGGCTCAGCCCCTGCCCGTTCCTCTGGTGCCGCTCTGGGCCCCGGAGCAGAGCCGGGCCCTGCTCTGCCCCTCCCTGCACACAGGGACACCCCGGGACACCCAGGGACACCCAGGGACATCCAGGGACACCCAGGGACACCCAGGCCTGAGGGCCCCTCTCGCCTGGGGCTCCTCTCCAGGCTGAGCAGCCCCAGCTCCCTCAGCCTCTCCTGGGCACGGAGATGCTCCAGGCCCTTCCGCAGCTCCGCAGCCTCCGCCGGCCCCGCTCCAGGCGCTCCCTGGCCCTGCTGGGCTGAGGCTCCGCGGCTGGGCACAGCGCCCCAGAGGTGCCTCCAGGGCTGGGCACAGGGGCAGGATCCCTCCCCGGCCTGCTGGGCATGCTCTTCCCGGTGCCCCCCAGGACACCAGTGGCCTCCCTGGCGGCTCTCCGCGCGGCGCTATCGCGACAGACGCACCCCATCGCGATAGACCTTCCCGGCGCGCTTCACCCGCACGTCCAGCGCCGTGCCCATCGCGCCGTCACGTGACCGCCGCCCTCACGTGACCCGAGGGCGGAGCGCGCGGCAGCCCCGCCCCCCGACATCCGGGTCCTCTCCGCCGTCACTTCCCAGCCGCTGACGCCGCTTCCCGCGCGGCCCCGCCCACTGCCCCGGTTGTCGTAGCAACCCGCGGGAGGGGTGAGTGACGCAACGCCGTCACCCCCTCGAAACTACAACTCCCGGCGTGCTTTGCGCGCAGGCAGCGCCCGCTGCGGGCGGGGGACGCCGCGTGGGCTGATGGGAGTTGTAGGCGGGGCCGGCCGCCACCGCCTTGCGCGGCCCGTGAATCTCTCTTGTGGCGGCTGTGGGGCCGCGGACGGAGCAGGGCGGTGACAATGGGAGCCCGGGAGAGGCTTCGCCGTCCTGAGATTTATCCCTCTGACTACATTGTACAGCCACAAGCACCGACATAAACGACGAGCGAACTTGTCTCTGTTCTAATTCCACGCGGGATTCATCGCTTTGAATTCCCAAACACGGCCCTGCCTCGGTCCCCAGAGATCCCCGCGACTTGTCCGATAAACTCAGGAAGGCAACGCCTTGCAGAATACGCAGTGAGGAATTTCGCCTTAAAAACCCGGAGCACGGAAACGCTCGGTGTGGAAATGTCCGAGTGCGGAGGGAAATGCTTCGATCTCTTCCAGGTGTGGCCTCAGACGGAATTCCTGTGATTTCAGCGGAACCGGGAGTTGTCCATCGGTGGAACTGCAAGTCTTGAAAGAAATCGCTGAAGCAGGAGTGGAGTTCTGAATTTTATTGCTTTCCTAAGTCATTATTTTCACCTCATTCTCCACACATTATTCACTAAAAGTAGATTTGCTTCAGATTCATGCCATTAAAATAAACACGGCCCTGTCAGGGGTGGGAGTGCCTGGAGGATGGTTCTGTCCTCTTCCTCCTCACCCCTTCAGTGCTGAAACTTATCCATGTCCCTTCCTCCAGCAGTTCTTATGGAAAACTTGGCAAAACCCCGTGCATGCTCCTGTTTTGGGGGAAAAAAGTGAGATATCAAAGTTGTCCCTGATTTCATGGAAGAGAGGGAAAGTGGTAATTGTAAAAAGAAAGGAGCATTTAATTGGGATTAGTGAATATTACTGGCAGGACTCAGGTAGCTAATTACTGTCATTAATTACTGTGCAGCAGGAAAAGAAGGATTTTTATGTTTTATTTTTTACCCTGTCCAAGGAGAACTTGAAAATTAAAGGAAAATAAAAGCCTGGACAGCACAGCTGCTTCTGAGCATGTAGATTTTTTTGCCATCACTTTCACAATCAGCTGTTTTTCTTGGGAAACTTTTTCCAAGGTACTTCAGTTACTCATTTCTAGGAACTGGAGCCTCGTGTCCAGAAAAGGCTCCCGTTGGTGCAGGCAGGAGCTGCCCCTCTGCCTGGCAACACAGATCCTACAAACAAACCCAGGGAGCACCAAGGAATCCTGTCCAAATCCAGTCTCTGGAGTGAGAGCTCAGCACCCTCAGTGTGGTTCTTCTGAAGAGAGAATTCCAGAATGGTTTGGGTTGGAAGGGACCTTAAAGATCATCTCATTCCACCCCTGCCATGGCAGGGACACCTCCCACTGTCCCAGGCTGCTCCAAGCCCCAGTGTCCAACCTGGCCTTGGGCACTGCCAGGGATCCAGGGGCAGCCACAGCTGCTTTGGGAATTCCATCCCAGCCCCTCCCCACCCTCCCAGGGAACAATTCCTTCCCAATATCCCATCTAAGCCTACTCTGGCTGTTTGAAGCCATTCCCTGTGTCCTGTCCCTCCATTCCTTGGAAATTGTCTCTCTCCATGTTTCCTGTGGGCTCCTTCAGGCCCTGCAAGGCCACAATGAGGTCACCCCAAAGCTTCTCCTCCCCAGGCTGAACAATCCCAGCTCTCCCAGCCTTTCCTCCCAGCAGAGCTGCTCCATCCCTCTGCTCATCCTGGTGCCTCCTCTGGACTCTCTCCAGCAGCTGCACGTCCTCCCTGTGCTGGGCCCAGGGCTGGGGCAGCTCTGCAGGTGGAGTAAATAAAACAGTTCAACCCCAACAAACAAACAAACACACCAAAAAACCCACAAAAACCCTCTCGACCCTGAAAAACAGGAGGAATAAAAGAACTGCTGAAAGGAGAGAAATATCCCCATGTGGGACAGGTGATCAGTCAGCTCCCATGTAGTGACAGGTGAATTCCCTTCCCACCTCCAGGCTGTGGGCACCAATATTCCACTGAGAAGCCCCTTTCGTCTTTAGTTTTGATTTTCTAAAGGAATTGCCATTCCCAAATGAAGCCTAAAATTGTCAGTCTCACCATTTGCCCAAATTTGGGGAGGATTTTCCAAGTGGACGAAGGCAGCAGGCTCCTGACAATGAGAGGGCTCAGTGCCAAAAATTCCAGCCTTTGCTCTGACGCTTGAACTGTTTCACTGATTTTGCTGAAATCTTCCAAAATAATTCAGTAGGAGGTGGATACCCTGTAAATTTTTAATTTGGATCAACCAAAAGAAATCCTCTTACTGGAGAGGGAATTTTCATAAGGACAGGGGGTGTGGTTTTAATTCACAGAAGGCAGGGAGAGATGGGATTTTGGAAAGGAATTGTTCCCTGGGAGGGTGGGGAGGGGCTGGGATGGAATTCCCAGAGCAGCTGTGGCTGCCCCTGGATCCCTGGCAGTGCCCAAGGCCAGGTTGGACACTGGGGCTTGGAGCAGCCTGGGACAGTGGGAGGTGTCCCTGCCATGGCAGGGGTGGCACTGGATGAGTTTTGAGGTCCCTTCCAACCCAAACCACTCCGGTATTGTGATTTAGGAGCTCTGAATTCATGTAGAAATGTAGCAGATACTCTGGTAGGACAACCCTTAATCACTTAATTTCTATAATTGCTACTGCTGTTGGTTCATGCATTGCTGTGCTCAGCTGCAAGAGCAGGATTAAATAAATTTATTCTGTCTGTTCCTGAGTTTATCCCAAAGAACTAAGCTAAGAGAGTCCATATTTTGCTCCAATCCATCGTGGATGTAACTCCAGTTGTGGAGTCAACCAGATCCAGACTTGCCTTGGCTGTTCAGTTGCTGTTTTCAAGTTTTGCTGAGCCAGAAGAGAACAGAACAACTCCAGGAAGAAATGAAGCTGACCTGAAAGCAAAGGGAAAACCTGTATGAGCTTCAGCAGAATGAGCCACATGTCTGGTTTTGTTGCTGATTATCACAGAATCCTCCTGGAATGGTTTGGGTTGGAAGGGACCTTAAAGATCATGGACAGAGATACCTTCCACCTTTCTGCTCGATCGTTTCTGGGACAAATAGATTTAAATTGTTCAGAATAATTCCATCTCTAGATTTTCCTCAACCCAGAGCTGAAATGTATGGATTAGTTGGTACAGAATGACAGCATTCCTAATTTGGAATAACCGTAGGGAAGCTGGGGTCACCCAAACTTTTTTGGGTAGCCAGAACCTGTTTTTCTGGGTTTTTAAAATGGTTTTGAAATCTTTGCTTAGAGGAGAGTGGTGTAGAATCAGAGAATGGTTTGGGTTGGAAAGGACCTGATTGAAGGAATTCAGTGGAAGAAGTTCTACACTTGATACAAAGTCATGACAAAAAACCCCTACACTTTTAGGTTCACTACTTGCCACCAGCAGAGCTCAGAGATGATTAAGTCTAATAAAACAGTAATTTGAAATATTGTTCATGTGTTGGACAGCTCTGAGATAATTTCATGGTTTCTCTAAGCACATTTGACAAATTGTTTTTCGGAGCACCTGGGTGGAAAGGCTGTTCTTTGACACCAAGGAGGCAGTAGAAGAAATAAGTGCCCTGAACAACAGGAAGCAAATTGCAATCCATTCCCGTTGGTGGAGGAATCAGCAGATCCCAGCGCTGCGCCACACAAATGCTGGTGTTCCTGAACGCCTCAGAAAGGAGGAAGGTAATAAAAGAGAAATTAAAATCTCGGCACCACACAGAGGGACTGTACACACATTAAATCTCACCAGTATTTCCTAAAACGTTTCCCCACTGCACAGAAATTTCCTTTTCATTAACAATTATGCTTTAAAGTATATTAGACTTAAAGAACTGATGAGAAAATACTAGCGAAGGCGATGAAATAAACTTATTTATTCACATAGCAAGGTGAGAAAAGCTGATTGAGATGAAACAAAGCTGGGGGAAAATCCAGAAAAAAAAAGCCTAAAGAAAAGTGTTTAAATTGAGGGAGGTACAATAAAAGGAAATAACCCCATAAAATATAATATTGGTCAAGGATTTTTAAAGGTATTTAAGAATGAACCTATTTTCCAGCCAAAATACACAGTTTTGAAGGGAATTCCCTCAGAGGAACTGTCATTAGATACTTTAAAAAGAGCTTGAACTGACTGAAAATTGCACTGAGCTTTACTTGCCACTCAAGAGAATTAGCAAATAAGGAAAATAATGTTATGAAACATAACAAAAACAGTGGACAAAACAAGTGGTTTTGACATTAAAAAGAAATATTGGAAGAGACTGGTGGGGAAAGAAAATAATGAAAAAAGTAAAGAAATAATTAGGTAATAATTAGGTAATTTTTCCTAGTAAAAGGTTGTTACTGGACGTTGTGAGATTCTGAATGATGATGGGCAAGTTGATATCTTTAAAAATGTTGTGGAAAAAGCAGCTCTTTACAAAATAGTGAATTTTGCAGGCTTGCATGTGAGAACTGATGGATATGGAAGAAATGTTTGGGAATACAGCAGATAACCTATGGCAGGATACAGCTATGTAGAATAAAAACTACAAAATAAAGGCACATTCCAACTAAAACTTGTATATTCTGCCAGCAGCAATGAATTGCAGTTCGCAGTGTTAAAACAAAAAGGCGTTTTGTTAAAAGGATATAAAGTAATGTTAACATAATCATGAAAAGTTAATGTGTAAAATTGACTGACTCTTTGAGTGCTGATAGCACTTGAAAAATAATTTGGGATTCATACAGATATTGAAAACATTGACAGTTGTATTAAACAAAAAAAATGTGGTGCCCAACATTTGTGGGGAAGCAAAGCTTTGTAGTGACCTCAAAGGGGACTGGAATGGAACAGAACTTTTTAAACTTAATTTAATTTTTAAAAATATTGATTTGGGAGCCGGAGGAAAGAAATTGTACCAGTAAGTGATCTCCACACCCTCAGCTGTTTACATTTTCCTGTGATATAAATAACTCCAAGTGTAAGATTACAGTTCATGGCTTAGTTTTTATCTGCTGATGTTTCCATCTCCTGGGTGTAAGGGGTGTGTAACTGGGGTGAAATGTGAGGTGTGTTAATGGCAGGATATTTACACCCTGACTGCTCAGGTGGTTGGAGCTTCCTGAGGCAGTAAACACAGGTTTTTTAGTTTTCTTCTTGTCAAATAGAAGGAAAACTCTGTAACTCAGTCCCTTAAATAGATTTTTCCATTGGTGCATTACAGGTAGGAGATATCAACCCAAAATGTTAACTGATATAATGTTTTTAATGACACATTTTCAGTATTTTAGAGTGGAGTAAGGGACAGTATGGACATTATTTTTAACTTTTAGAGAAGGCTGGATGGGGCTTGGAGAAAGCTGGGACAGTGGGAGGTGTCCCTGCCCATGGCAGGGGTGGCACTGGGTGGGCTTTAAGGTCCCTGCCAACCCAAACCATTCCAGGATTCTGTGATTTATGAGCTGAGCTTGAGGAAAGACTCACAAACCCAAATCCTGTCAGGATCAGGAACAAGTGGGCAGGGCCCGAAGACCATGAAGGTGTAAAAGGAACACTCAGAGAAAGCAAAATCACAGAGAAAATAAAATTCCTGTTCTTGCCTCTGAGTTCAGAGGGCAACAGTTCCACAGAATCCCAGGATTCCTGAGGCTGGAAAAGCCCTCCCAGCCCATGGAGTCCCAGCTGTGCCCGATGCCCACCTTGTCCCCAGCCCAGAGCTCTGAGTGCCACCTCCAGGTGACACCTCCAGGGATGGGCACTCCAAACCTCCCTGGGCAGCCCCTGCCAAGGCCTGAGCACCCTTTCCATGGGGCAATTCCTGCTGGTGTCCACCCTGAGCCTCCCCTGGCCCAGCCTGAGGCCGTTCCCTCTCCTCCTGTCCCTGTTCCCTGGGAGCAGAGCCCGCCCCCCCCGGCTGCCCCCTCCTGTCCGGGCGTTGTGCAGAGCCACAAGGTCCCCCCTGCGCCTCCTTTTCTCCAGGCTGAGCCCCTTTCCCAGCTCCCCCAGCGTTCTCCAGCCCCTTCCCAGCCCCGTTCCCTGCCCTGGACACGCTCCAGCCCCTCCAGGGCTCTCCTGCAGGACCAGAACTGGACACAGCCCTCGATGTGAAATCCATGTTGTCCCAAATCCGCGTTGTCCAAGAGCTGAAGAACTGTGTGTTCCCCACTAACCAGCTGGGGAAGGCAAACATGAAAATCCATGTTTAAGTGCTCCCAGGATTTCCAGGGACAATGAGCTTCCTAGCCAAAGCATCATGTGGGAAATAATAGGGGAAAAAAAAGCCTTTATGCAAAAGAAGCAAGAGAAGAATGGATCAAAAACTGGTTGGATGAGAGGAAGCAGAAATAAAACAGAACTAAAAGGTCCGTTTTCAGAGAAGGGGGGATGACAGGAGGAGTCTGCAGGGAGCTGTGCTGCGCCTGGTGCTGCTTAACACATTCCTCAGAGATCTGGAGAGAGGGGCTGAGCAGGGGGACAGCACACACTGCTGAAGGTATCGAGGAACTCAGGTAAAGGAAAGGTGGAGGACAAATTGTGATGCGCTTAAAGGGCTGGCTGGAGAACTGAAGAGGGACCTTACAAGACTGAATGACTGGAAAATAAAATGGCAGATCAATTCTGATGTAGTGAAGTAGTGCACATGAGGGGAAATTCTGTGTACATAAGGATGGGCTGTAAGGTGTTTTTCCACTCACAAATGAGATCTTTGGGTTCTGATTAGTATTTCCATGAAAATATCAGCACAATGTTCCCTTTTACTGAGAGAAACAAATCAAATATTTGGAATTATTAGGAGAACAAAATAGAGAACAAAACAGAGAACATTGCAGCACACCTGCCCTGGTATAAATCCATAGTTCTCTGCATATTGAGCAGTGTTTGCAGCTCTTTTCCTAATATCTCAGAAGGGCTTCCAGAACCTGAAAAAGTTGACAAGAAAGAGGGAGAGAGACTTTGGACAGGGTCTGGAATGACAGAACAAGAGGAATGGCTTCAAACTGCCAGAGGGCCGGGATGGATGGGATTTTGGGCAGGAATTGTTCCCTGGAAGGGTGGGGAGGGGCTGGGATGGAATTCCCAGAGCAGCTGTGGCTGCCCCTGGATCCCTGGCAGTGCCCAAGGCCAGGCTGGACACTGGGGCTTGGAGCAGCCTGGGACAGCGGGAGGTGTCCCTGCCATGGCAGGGGTGGCGCTGGATAATTTTTAACGTCCTTTCCAACCCAAACCATTCTGGAATTCAGTGATTTCAATGTCTCCGTAATTCCGTGGTTTTGTGATCTCAACACGCCGATTTTGAAAAATGGAATTTTTGAGAAAACTCCTCTCATCCCAACATTCCCTTACACCCTTAGCCATGGCCTTCAAGGACACATGGAAGCTGCTGCAGAGAGCCCTGGGTTTGGAGTTTATGACACTCTTGGGAAAAGGAACAGCAAATGCTTGGAAAAGTTTCCCAGTTCTGAAGTAACTTTTAAGCAGTTTTCCCCCCTGTGGAACAGATCCACGTTGCCTGTGAAAACCTTGTGTTATCCCTTTGGCTAAGAAGGTGATGCTTAGAATCTGGAATTTGGGTAAAAGTGGTATTAATACCACAGAGTTGGCATATTTACTATAATGTATTACGTATCAATTTCACTGCCTTGAAAAGCAACATAAAAAAAGACAACAAAACGTTCTCTCTTGTGACAATCTAAGCAAGAAATATTTTTTTGCTGCTGTTTTCAGCCTTTGAAACTTGCAGTTGCTTATGAATTTCCCTGACCAAAATATTATCCTTCCCAAAAAAACCCTAAATTCTCCTTGTTCCTTCCACTTAAAACAGGGGAAAAAAAAAAAAAAGAGAGAGAGAGGAGGTTTAAAGAATAAAAAATCAGCCTGAAGCAACACCCAGGACAGAAAACTTCTTCCAAGCAGTTAAAGCTTGGCAAACCTGCAAACAATGGAAAGCAAACAAACAAGGATCAGTTGAATGTTTGTCTCAGCCTGAATATTCTGGACACGCAGAAGCTCCCAAACGAGCCTAAAATCCCTTAAAATAAGGTGGGAAGTGTTCTGTTCCTGATGTTTCACGTGGGAAAACCTCCTGTGCACTCTGTCCATCCCAGAAAGAAAGTTCCTGTGTAAATTTGAGCATTGGTTTTTATTAGTCTCCCATGTATATAAATGGCATTAATTAGTATGTAATAATTAATAGAATTCTTCAAAAATGTATTAATTCAGACTTTTATGTGTCAAATATAAGATTTAATTCGATACTCCTACACTTAGAATGGACTAGAGTTTATTCTAACAGGATAAATAAAATAAATACACAGAATATGTTACATTACATTGGGTTTTTTTATATTTACAGTACTACAGGTGCATCTGGCTACTTGGAATTTTCTCAATGCTTTTCATTTAGCTTTGTTTTAATTTTTAACTGGAAGTCTTTATGTTCTGCCTGAAATTTGGGTTCCACAGTCCAGTTTCACCTATTTGAGGTAATCCCTTTCAAAAACTGCTCTGTCAATATATCAAAATTCAGTTGAGGCTTGTTGTGAAAAGACTTGCTGTGACACATAGGTTGGAAGAGGGAAGAACGATGGGATTGAGGTGATTTTTCAGCTTTTGTTTTTCGTAACTGGGTTTTATAAACCAAGAGAGAGACTTTCTGTGGAGGGAGCACGAGTGCTGTGTGTCCTGCTCCTGCTGGAGCACTCAGCAGCACCAGGCTGAGCATCCAAAAACCTGATGGGCCCTGCACACAAAAATATCAAATACCTGGAGTTACGTTAATTTTATTCTCCAGCAAGGAGAGGATTTCTGGGCAAAGCTCTTAGCAGAGAGCACAGAAGTGGTTTGGTGCAAGCCCTGGCACAGAGAGTTTCTTGTGCAGCTGCTGCTCAATGAAATCTTTTCCATCTCCACAGATTTGCCAATTTTACCAAGGCCATTGGACAATTTCAAACCTGACAGATCTCTTGGGAAACAATTTAACTATTTATGAAATACCACTTAAACAAGCAACACACCTCATCTTCCACTGTGCTACCAATGCTTGCCAATTGTCCCCAACATAAATCCATTTTTTTATATTCCTCATATCACGGAATCACAGAATCCCAGAATGGTTTGGGTTGGAAGGGACCTTAAAGATCATCCCATTCCACCCCTGCCATGGGCAGGGACACCTTCCATTATCCCAGGTTGTTGCAAGCCCTGTCCAGTCTGGCCTTGGACACTTCCAGGGATCCAGGAGCAGCCACAGCTTCTCTGGGCACCCTGTGCCAGGGCCTCCCCACCCTCCCAGGGAACAGTTTCTTCCTAATATCCCATCTAATCCTACTTTCTGTCAGTTTGAAGCCATTCGCCCTTGTCCTGTCACTCCTTTATGGTCCCTTCCAACCCAAACCAGTCTGATTCTGCCCCAGATTCTTTTTTTTTGGGGGGTTGCACCAATTGCAAAGTTTTCTGATGTCCTGAGAAAGCCAGGACTTGTCCATGGTTGTTTTTTGACTCATGCTGGCAGTTCTGCAGCTGGGAGTCACTGACAGTGACAGCAGGGACTAGACAGCCCTGAAGGCTCTTTAAAAGGATGGGGGTGGAGAACTGTAAGGTCTTCTGGACTCCTCCAGCCCTTTACACCTCAGGGGGAACTGGGGCCTGATTTACTCACGGCAGAGTGGGCTGGCTGCAGCACGCAGTGGTTTGTGTGCCACTGTCCTTCCCACACCAGTTTCAGGTCGGTGCCCACAGCGTCTCCCCCTCAGGTGCCCGTGGCGTTGTGCCCTCTCCGGAGTTTCAGCCAGCCCGGGGAAGCTGCCCTGGGAATGCTCCAGGGGTATCCTCGCCCTGGGAGCACAGCCCTGCCCAGCGGTTATTTTGGGAGCTCCATCCTGGCAGCACTGGGCCCTGCAGGCCCGGCTGGTCCCTCTGGAACGCAGCAGGGATCTCAGCAGAAGGTCAGCGCCGACCTTGCCTTGGCAGTTCCCTGGAGCAGCTCACGGAGGGGACACGCAGGCCGAGAGCGGTGCCCTACAAAGGAGGAGTGCTGGCCCGCAGAGCAATTAGCCTACATTAGTGGTGCCACAGCAGCGGGACACCCAGGGAGCCGGGCTGGAATGCACCTCCCGGGGAGGGGAAAGCACACACAGCTCCTCTGGTGTACGTGCACAGCAGAAAACACAAACTCTGTGTGAATAACTGAGCGGATCACCCCTTGATTACACCCTCAGCTCTTGTAATACTTTTTTATTCCTCGCGGTGCTCAGCCACCTGTGACAGACCCACCTTGGGCAGAGATGGTGAATAAAAGAGGTTCAGAGAAGTTCTCTGGAAGATTGATCCTGTCTAATCACTAAACCATCTCTCACTCTGGGAAAAGCTGAACTGTTACAGGAATTTCCACTGGAAGGTGGAAGAACTTCTTTGCTGTGCAGTGACTGAGCACTGGATTTCTCTGGGCAACCCGTGCCAGGGCCTCACCACCCTCACAGTAAAGAATTTCTTTGTAATCTCTAATTTGAACTTACTCTTTTTCAGTTTAAGGCCATTCCTCCTTGTCCCATCGCTCCATGCTCTTGAAAGAAGTCTCTCTCCATCTTTCTTGTATATTGAACTGGGATGGGATAGAGGATCTGGGAGGAAAAAAGGGACAGACAACCAAGCATTCCTGCTCCTGCTACTTGAAGAACAATTCCTTAGCACGATGAAGCTCTATAAGCAACAATTTTAGAGCCATTAATTTAAAACTCATCACAATTTCTTTTTCTTAGCCAGCAGGAGGTTGATCAAGTGGACACCAAGCAGAACATACTTCTAAGAACTTTCTTGAATGGATTTGTGTCAGGATGCCACAAATATCATGTGCTGGAATTTCAAGAACAATATCCCTGTGGAAGCTGCACAAGGAGCTTTCTCCTGACAGCAAGAATAAAGTTCTCCTTTTGGCCAGCAAAGACACCAGTCCTGCAGCACAAGAGAGCAGGGAATTTGAAAAGGGAAGGGGCCAATGAAGGACCTGATTTTAATGGAATTGAGGACAGTTTTTGACTCTTCCAGGAATTCCGACGGAGAAGCAAAAGCTGGGCATTGAGCAGGTGTAGGTAGAGCCAATGCTGTTACTGTCAGCAGAACCAAAGAAAGATTTTTAAAGAGACATGGATTGTACCGGTCCTTTTGGATGTGAGGGGAACTTTGTGATTAAATTAACCTTTTTTTTTTTTATATTTTCAAACACAGGAAAACCAGATTCCTCTAAAAGTTGGAAATTGAGGGTGTAGAGAAGCTCCCAGATGGGAAATACTTGACATTGTAGCACTTGATGTACGAAAGTTTTAAAGAATCACAATTCTTCAGAATGTCTGATTTTAACAGGAACTGTTCTGCACTCCTACCAATGCATTTATTGTGGAAAGTGGTCTCAGGAGGATTTCTGGGATACCACTTCCAAGTGTACATTTTCCCTGGGATAACTAACGCAGCCTCTTCCCTGGAGACTTCTTCCCCAGAAAACTCCATGGTTTTGGGGAAGGATTTTTCACAGAATCAATGACTGAGGTTGGAAGAGATCTCCAAGATCATCAAGGCCAGCCTGTGCCCGATGCCCACCTTGTCACCCAGCCCAGAGCACAGTACCACATCCAGATGTTCCTTGGACACCTCCCATGGATGAGGACTCCAAACGTCCCTGGGCAGCCCCTGCCAATACTTAACAACCATTCCCATGAAAAAGAAATTCCTCCTGGTGTCCAGAAATTCCTTCCTGATGTTTCAAACCGGAGAAGAAACTTTTCATACTCAGGAGTTTGATCTTCACCATGAGTGAGAACACCAAGCTACACAATTCCTGAGAGGATCAGGGAAAACTCAGGGAGATGCACATTTTTTTTTCGGAACAGGCCTCATCCAGCAGCAATTCCAGGACCTTCTGGTCCAGAGGCGTGCCAACCTACACAATGTGCAGCTCTGGCTGTCAATCCAAAGCCGGTACTATCGAAGCCGGCTCTGATGATGACTCAAAAGCCGATCTATCTCCATCCGAATGGGTTACCATGGCAACCCCTCTGGCCTAAAAAGAGCTGGACCACATTAGTTACTTAGCAGCACCTTTTTGACAGGCGAAACACAAGCTGCTCCCTCCAGATGATGGTTTCATTTAGAACTGAGGCTGTCTGGGAGCTGCCGCGGTGTTCTGGGAAGTGTTAATGATGTAACCCACGGAGGAGAACTTCTGCCGGGACTTCACTTGGGGCTGGGGCCCAGGACCAAAGGAATCGAGCTGTGTGGTGGCTTTGGTGGAGAAACACAACAGCAGCAGCATCTTTGCTTCTGTATTACGATGGAATTCTTCCTGGAGATCTTCCACCTTGGGTCTGGTGACCAAAGAAGGCCCCTCTTGCAGCGGATGTGCTGGATACAGAGGATTATTGGAATTGCTGCTGGTCCAACACAGCATCGACATCAAAACTTGTACTCGAAGTACAAATGTTGAGCTCTGGAAAAGTCAGGGTGCTCATGGCTGCTGCGAAGGAAGCCTGGAATTCAGGCAGGGATGCAAACACTCCAGAAGGAAAACTGCAGGGCTACAAAGGCAGTTTGGATTGTGGAATGAAGCCTTGCAGAGCATACAGTGAAGAGGCAAATGGACCCCTCTACTCCATGTAGGAAGGCTGAAAAGGGAAAAAATGGGGCATATTACCCATAATCACACTCCACTACCATAGAATCAGAGTTTGGGTTGGAAGGGACATTAAAATCCATTCAGTGGAAGCCCTGCCCTGGGCAGGGACACCTTCCACTGTCCCAGGCTGCTCCAAGCCCCAATGTCCAACCTGGCCTTGGGCACTGCCAGGGATCCAGAGGCAGCCACAGCTGCTCTGGGCACCCTGTGCCAGGGCCTCACCGTCCTCACAGGGAAGAATTTTTTCTGTGTATCTAACCTAAATTTCCCCTATTTCAGTGTGAAGCCATTCCCCCTTGTCCTGTCACTCCAGTTCCTGATGAATTGTCCCTCTCCAGGTTCCCTGTAGCCCCTTCAGGCACTGGAAGGTGCTGTGAGGTCTCCACACAACCTTCTCTTCTCCAGGCTGAACAGCCCCAATTCTTCAGCTGTTTTGTTGTTTCTTTTCATCTGTTTGATTTCTCTAGGTTTTCCTGTGGATTATTTTCTCTCTTAGATCTCATTTCTCAACTCTCTTTCCTCCTCATTTTTAATGTGCTTTTTTCTTATTTTTTTCTCAATTTTTCTGCTTATTATTGTTCTTTTTGGCCCCAAATGTTCTGCTTTCTAAGGGGTGGTATCTTGGGAAGAGAAACCCAAGTATTTCTTACAAGGCTGTCCACTAATTCATATGGAATGTACACAAACTCCTATTTTCAAGTACTGCAAACCTACTCCAGGTGGTTTGTCATGGAGAGTTAAAAAAAAAGGACTCTCATTCTTTCCTGTCTAGCCAGTCCCTCCCTTCCTAAAGAAAACGAAAAAATGTGTCCAAACCAGCACAGAGTAATATTTGATAACTCTTGATAAGCAAGAATTTGGATCCCCCTCATCCACCCACAATTATTTATCATTCTTCCTCTTCAGTCTCTGTTATCTCAGCTGCTTCTACCCACAGCTGATCTCTCCAGAGTGAACCTCTCCTGCTGCCATGTTTCTTTTTGGCTGTTGTATGGAGTTCCCAGCCAAACCAGTTGCAGTGTCCCATCACCTCCTGCCCCTCAATCCCACCCCACACCCATGCAATGCCAACTCCGTGGCTTCTCCAGTACAGCCATTTATGGGATGTGTTATGTAACGGAGCAGGAAGCTGACCTGGTTTTAAAATCCACCCAAAACTTCTCTAGATGGAGCACAGTGCTGGCCGAGTCCCAGCCTGGCAGACCCTCACTTCCCAAACGCTGGAAACCTTTACACAGCTCCCAGGGCACCTCGTGTGCAAAGCTTCCAGGTGAAGCAGGATTCTGATGGAATTCCAGCCTGGAGGATCCCCAACCCTAGCCCTGAACCTGCCTGCAGCAGAGAACACAAGTCCAGTGCCTGACAACCCTTCCCATGAAGAAATTCCTCCTGATGTCCAACCTGAACCTCCCCATGCTTTTGAATGAAATGGATATTGAAGAGAACACTTTTGTAACAAGGGAAGAACCACGCAGGTTATTCATTATCAAAATAAAATTAACGAGCCAAATATATCTAACTGTTTGTGCTGGAAAAGGACATTTTAAAAAGATGCCGTCACCTTTTAAAGGATGTTTTTATCTCTACCCAAGGTGTCAGAGCTTGGGTATAGTCGGCAAAATAAAAGTAGAGGATGACTGAGCAAATGCACAAACTCTTGAAACCTCTATAATATTTTTAAGTGTTAGCAAAAACCCCCCTCAAAACCTGAAAAAAACCCCAAACCCCAAGAAGTTACAGTAATGCAGTGAACAGTGTAACAACTTTCTGTGAGCTTTGCGATTCCTTACACTGAGCAACAGGGAAACTATTCTGTCACTGCACTCACACAGAACAAAGAGATTTTAGAGGGAAAAAATTTTCAGGGAATTCCCCCCGCCCTCCTCTCTGAGAGTGGAGCTGTCCTTCCTGACCGAGGAACTGGGCAGAGATTGGCCTTTGATATCTTGGAATTGTCCATGTTGGAAGAGCCCTTCAGGATCACCCAGTCCCACCTCACCCCAAACCCTGTCCCCAAGGGCCACATCCAGACTCCTCCTGAGCACTCCCACAGACAGGGACTGCACCACTCCCTGGGCAGCTCATCCCAAGGCCTCACCGCTCTTCCAGGGGAATTATTTTCTCTTAATCTCCACTCTGCCCCTCCCCTGGTGCAATTTGAGGCCATTTCCTCTCCTCCTTTCCCTTGGGACACGGCAGCAGAGCCCGACCCCTCCTCACTGCCCCTCCTGTCAGGGAGTTGTGGGGAGCAATGAGGTCCCCCCTGAGCCTCCTTTTCTCCAGGCTGAGCCCCTTTCCCAGCTCCCTCAGCTGCTGGCTTTCCACATCCCAGGACAAGGACCACATTCTGGCCACGCTCAGAATCAACGAGAGAAGTGTCAAAAGCAGCTCTAAGTGACCTCAAATCTTTCCAGGGCTGAGGGGAATGAGAAAGGACCACTTAAATCATGGTGCTCCCAAGCACCTCCCATGGCTGGAAGGTGCAATTCCATGGATAATTTCAACTCACCTAACACCTCACTGTCACTCCTGGGGTGGTCCCACAATTCCCCTGCTCTTCCCTGTGCACTTTTCACAAGGGACTGGGGTGACAGGACAAGCAGGAATGGCCTTAAGCTGAAAAAGAGACAGGTTTAGGTGGGATATTAGGGAGCAGTATTAGCGTGAGGGTGCCCAGAGAAGCTGTGGCTGCCCCTGGATCCCTGGCAGTGCCCAAGGCCAGGTTGGACACTGGGGCTTGGAGCAGCCTGAGACAGTGGGAGGTGTCCCTGCCATGGCAGGGGTGGCACTGGATGGGCTTTAATGTCCTTTCCACCCAACCCACTCCGGGATTCTGTGATCACAGAATTTAAGTAAAATTCTCAACATTTCAATTATTTGGGGGACTTTGGCTGTGGCTGCATCTGTCTGCCAATCCTTGGCTGCTTATTTCCACCTTTTAAGCCAAGATAAAAAAAATATTCAAACAGGAAGAAAAAGCAAATGGAACAAGTAACATGTCCTAATTTCTCCAAGGAGGCTGGCTGGGAAGCGAAATGACTAGATTAAAGTATCACACGTCAGAATTAAAGTATTAGATAAAGGCCAGGCTCTAGTTTTTGATCTTTGTGGGCATTCCAGAAATTAAAAAAAAAAAAAAACATAAAAAACCCCCTGTCACAGATTTAGGCTGGAAGCACCGACACGGCAATTCCGAGGGGAAAGGAGCCTTCCCTCAGCTGCTCGAGGCTACCACACTCGGCTACTTATAGTGCATATTTTAACTAATTTTTTGGGGAATATAGTGATTTTTTGAGGGGGATGAGGAAGACCCCTGGATGCAATTCCAAGGGGAAAAGAGCCTTTTATTCTGTGATTCCCTCAGCACCTCAAGGCTCCCACACCAAGCTACTTTTAGTGCATTTTAAAACTCATTTTGGGGGAATATATTGATTTCCAGAGGGGGATGAGAAAGACCCCTGGATGCAATTCTGAGGAGAAAGGAGCTTTGCATCAGCAGCTTGAGGCTCCCACACCTAACTCACTTGTGGGAGAATATATATATATATTTTTTTCTGAGGAGAATGAGAAAAAACCCTGGATGCAATTCCAAGGGGAAAGGAGCCTTCCCTCAGCAGGTCCAGGCTCCCACACCGGGTGACTTTTAGTGCGTTTTTTAACTTGTTCTTAGGGAATATAGTGATTTTCTGAGGGGATGAGAAAGACTCCTGGATGCAATTCTGAGGGGAAAGAAACCACCTAGAATTCTGTGACTCCCCCAGCAGGTCGGGGCTCCCACACCGCACGACTTCTAGGACATTTTCCACCTCGTTTTTAAGGGGGGATATTTTTGAGCGGATCGAGAAAGACCCGTGGACGCAATTCCGACGGGAGGGGAGAGCAGCCTTCCCTCAGCACACCGAGACTCGATCTCCGGGCTACTTCCCAGTGCCTTTTTTGAACGGTTTCTCGGGAACGTCTCGGGTTCCGCGGGGGCCGTGCCCGGCCCTGTCCCTCCCCACAGGCGGCGGGCGGGAAGCCCCGGCGGGCTCGGCCTCGCGCTCCCGGCGCCCCCTGCGGGCCGGGGCCGGCACCGCCGCAGCCGCCGGGTCCCCCCTCACCGGGAATGGCGGCCGCTCCCCTTCCCCGCCCCGCCGGGGCCATCCCGGCCCGCAGCGCCGCCGACACCGTCACACGCCGGAGGGCGGGCGGGCATGGATGGGGAAGGAGGGGGAAGGAGCCGTTGCCATGGCGAGCGCGGCCCGCCCTTGCCTCCCCACGTCAGCGCCGTCTCCCGCCCGGCCGCGGGTGATTGACGGTTGCCACGGCAACAGGCTCGCCCCGCCGCCATTTTGTCAGTTGGGTTTTTTTTTAAATTTAAA
>VWPU01014238.1:0-40953 GCA_013398955.1 Callaeas wilsoni | reverse complement strand
GCCGCCCGCCCCGGCCCGCCCGCTCCTCCTCCTCCTCCCACCGCTGCAAACTTGCAAACGTGGATGAAGCGCTCCCACCCGGGACGGGGGAGGAGCAGCCCCGGCGCCGGCTCCCCCCGCCAGCCGCGGGGCTGCGCAGTCCGGAGCGCAGCGGTGGCACCGCCGCCCCCGCCCCGCGGCCGCCCCGCTCCCTCTCCGGGCCGGAGGTGCGACGTGGCGCTGCCCCTCGTTGCCCTCCCTGCGCACGGAAGGACCCCGAGAGCCGTGAACAGACAAACACAACCCCGCCATTTCCCGCAGACTTCCCGCAGCTCTTGGGAGCGGAGCTGGACGCCCTGGGAGGGACGGAAAGCACGGCAACCGAGCCCCCGCATAAGGGGGTTTTGTTACTCTGCCTGCACAGGTAGTCCGCGCACGACTTCGAATATTTGCAAGTTTGAAGTCCCATCGCAAATGTTCCATTTTAGATCAAACTCCCAAAGATACGAGGTTGTGTTGGCAAATGCGTGTTGACGCACACCAGTGCTGTCACGGGGATTTGCAACTCCCTGGCAGGGACCTTTGCAAATGACACAGAGAAAAGACAGAATCACAGAACGGTTTTTGGGTTAGAAGGGACTTTAAAGATCATCTAGTTCCAACCCCCTGACACGGGCAGGGATATATTTCACTAGACCAGGTTGCTCCGAGCCCCATCAAACCTGGCCTTGAACACTTTCAGGCATGAGGTATCCTCAACTTCTCTGGGCAACCCGTGCCAGTGCTCATCACCTTCACAGTAAAGAATTTCTTCCTAATATCTAATGTAAACCTACTGTCTTTCAGTTTGAATCCATTCCTCCTTGTAAATAGTCCCTCTCCATGTTTCTTGTAGGTTCCCTTCGGGTACCGAAAGGCTGCACTTAGGTCACCCTGAAGCCTTCTCTTTTCCAGGCTGAACAATCTCAATTCTCTTAGCCTTTCCTCATAGGAGAGGTGCTCCATCCCTCTAATTGTCTTGGTGGCCTCCTCTGGACTCACTCTAACAGGTCCATGCTGGGATCCCAGAGCTGGATGCAGCTCCCCAGCTGGGGTCTCACCAGAGCAGAGCAGAGCAGANGGCAGAATCCCCTCCCTCGCCCTGCTGCCCACGCTGCTTTGGATGCAGCCCAGGATGTGTTTGGCTTTCTGGCCTGCAAGTGCACATTGATGGATAATGTCCAGCCTCTCATCCACCAGCACCCCCAAGTCCTTCTCCCCAGGGCTGTTCTTGGTCAGTTCATCCCCCAGCCTGTGCTGATACCGGGGGTTGCCCTAACCCAGGTGCAGCACCTTGCACTTGGTCTTGTTAAACCTCATGAGATTCTCATGGGCCCATATCTCCAGCCTGTCTCAGTTCCTCTGGATGGCATCCTGTCCTTTGAGTGTGTCAACCACACCACTCAGCTTGGTATCATCTGCAAATGTGCTGAGGGTGCACTTGATCCCTGCACCAACGTCTTTAATGAAGATATTAAATAGCACTTGGTCCCAGTACAGACCTCAGAGGAACACCACTTGTCACCAATGTCCATTGGGACTCTGAGCCACTGACTAGATGGGACCATTCAACTACTTACTAATCCATCTAATAGTCCACACATTGAATCCATCTGTCTCCAATTTAGAGAGAATGATGTTATGAGGGACCATGTCAAAGGCTTTACAGAAGTCCAAATAAACAACACCCATAGCCCTTCCCTTGACCACTGCTGTAGTGACTCCATCACAGGAGGCCACTGGGTTGGTCAGGCAGGACCTGCCCTTGGTGAAGCCATGCTGGCTGTCCTGAATCACCTCCCTGTGCTCCACATGCTCTAGCGCAGCTTCTATGAGGATCTGTTCCAGAATCCTCCCAGGCACAGAGTGAGGCTGACAGGTTGGTAGCTCCCAGGGTTGTCCTTTCTACCCTTTTTAAAGATGTCACTTGGGACTTCATGGGCTGCCATGACTTTTCAAATACCACGGAGAGGGGCTTGGCAACTACATCAGTCAATTCCCTCAGGACTCCGGGATGCATCTCATCAGGCCCCATAGACTGATTGTCTCGGTTTGAGACAAGTTAGGAGGAAATGTCCTGAAATGAACACCTCCTCTAAAAAAAAGGCAGGTTTCAGCACTCTCTCCTCCCACTAAAAGAAAGGAATTCCTTGGAGGAAAGTGAAAAAAACTGTTTATTTAACACAGAGTGCATGCAGGCACAGGAAAAAGAATGAATAATGTTAGATATTAAAACCGTCTTGTTGCAGAGAAAGCTGGTGGATTCAGAGTTCTTTCTACAGGTGTGGCTCGGCTCCTCCTGAGGTCCGGAGCCGGGATGCAGCATCCCAGGGCCTCCCCTCCAGGCTGCGGCGTGGGGCTCCCAGCAATGTTCTGGTGTTCGGACCTGGGCAAAGCTGAACAGTTCCAGAAGAAGAAGCCACAGTCCCAGGAAAACTTCTTGCCTCTGCTAACAAACAAGAAGCTAGCTAAAAGCAAAGAATTTAACTCTCCGTCTCTCTGCTGAGAAAGAAGCCAGAGAGAGATCAGAGGAGGACGTGTGTTTGAACACAGACCACCCAAAGAATTCCTCCAGCCTCCCCCTCCTCCCCCAGGCCTAGCTTAAAGCTGGAGGACCCCTGTCTGGGCATAAAGTGGACAATAGGGGATACAGAATCATACAGTCACTCCAAGACACTGATGTACATTCAGGTTCTCCATGTGGTCATGACCTGACAAGCACCCGGTAAGACACAGCATCCAAGAGGAACCACTATCTCAGTGTGCCAGCAACCCCTTTCCCCTCTCTCTTTGATTTCGCACACACCGATGAGGAGGAACTTAGATTTTTTTTCTGTTATTCTAACCAGTTTCAGTGAACAAGCATGGGAAAGCTAAGCATCTGCATGTGAAGCACTAACCCCAAGCAAGATTAAGTAAAACAATACAGTATTTTTGAAAAGCAGACAAATTTATGGCAGCAGGATTGGGGCAACCAGTTGGAAATGCGGGCACCCTAGGAATATCACATAAGAAACACCAATTATAAGATTTGGTATTGACAAATTATTAAACAAGCACAGTTGTACTCTTGGGTGGTCTGCTTGCAAACTCATGAAAACCAGGGAAGAGGGTGTGCCTGAGCATCACAGCTGGGAAAATGATGGCTCACAGGCCCATTTCCCCACTTTTTGTGCATCTACCACCCAGCTGTACCAACCCAGCAGGTTGGAGAAGGGATGCAGTCAAATCAAAGGTTTTTTAAGTGCATTCAAAAATGCTCTTGCATAATATTGATGTATTGCTAGGAAATGGGTGCTGCTTGATGACCTAACCAGTGAAAAAAGTTAGCAAATTGGGCAGTTATTTAAAGATAACAAGATCTGCGGTTACAAATCACATCCTCCTTCCAAAAACAGTCACATTGCACATTCCAAATCGGTTTTTTAAACAAGCAATGTAAATTGTCTGGCAGTTGCCTAGAATTAAATAGCTTATTTTGATGTTGGTTTATGTGGACACAATTTATTTTCTCAAGGAGAACTCATATTTCACCCCTGGACTATGTTGATACAACCAACATAAAGACAAAGCTTACCCTGCATTTGGCACTTCTTATTGCCAGGCAGTGACACAATCTTTATTTAAGAAGTTCTATGTTTTCAAAATAATTCCTTGGACTCTTAATATTTATGCAGATTTGTACTTATTACTCTTCACCTGTGTCAATAACAGTTCTCCACTTCTGATGTAATCACCATTGCCTCAGCACTGCTCTAAGTGTTTCCAGTTTTATTGACTCTGAAAAGAGCCACATGTCCCTTCTGTGCTACCAAACCTGCTCGCTTCATGCCTCAGTTCCATTTGCCCCATGGCTCATGGCCACGTGCCTCTCCATAAGCACACACGGAGCTCAAGACAGCTGTCAGCCAGGAAGGTGCATTCCTTTTTGTCCCCCTAGTTTTGTTCGTAGAGGTAGCAAATATGCAAATCCGGTATTTTCCCTAGAAATGTCAATTTAAGCATTTTGCTGTCTTTTCAAAGCACATACACAGGCAAGCACACACACACAAATTCTTATTTATATGTCAGTTTGTTTGAACACTAACTCAGCTTCCCTGGAAGCATTTTGGGGATGCTGATCTCTATCACACCTGTTCTTCAGTCAGCCTGACACACAGCAATGGCTAACACAATGTGAGAAGAGTGAGAGAAAAGCACAGACATGCCTGAACCTCCTAGAGAAGCTGGTCCTGGAAGGAGGATTATCCTTTCTAAACTTTAAAACACAGCTAAGGTCCAGTCTCCCTCTGAAAAGTTAGCTTTCAGGAATGTCACAGGTTAGACATTAAATGAGGATTAAGGAGCTGGGATTCAGGCCTTTGCATCTCCTTTTGGAGTACGCAGTGTGCCTCATGTAATGTTCAAGAGGCTGCAGCTCTCCTAGCTTTGAGCTACGTTTTATCAATCTAAAATTGTTTTGATGCTGTTCCCAAATCATTTGGAAGGCCAAGGAAGCAAAATGTCAGCTTTCATTGCCTCTCTGTGTATCACAGCAGCATTACCATTAAGTTCGTCACACAGAAGAGAAACCCAAGAGCTCAAATTCCAAGAAGGTAAATAAGAAAATTCCTTCATACACTACTCGATACAAATCATGTCTTAGAAGGACTGAAGAAAGCTGAGGAGCATGCTGACGAGTCACTTCAATTAAAGATTAATTTATGGTAACTTGGGAAAAGGAAATAGAGCCTCAGCTTGAGTCTGAGGTAGACAAGATACCACTGGTTTGCAACTTGAGATGCTGCTCTACTCCTCGGAATGTGCTTGAAGCCAAGCACCAGGCAGTCATGAGATGGTGAGCCTACTGCAAATGAAAATGTTTGCAACCCGTTTGGTCACATAAACACAAGAGAAGTCATGAGTAGTGAAATATTCTGCTGAGTAGCTGTTGGACTTACTCACTACTTAATCATGGACTGTTGTCAATCACCCATCACACAGCTAAAATTACAGGCCCGAAGATTCAGTCCCTGGATGCCCTCAAGTATGTGTGAACTGTGCTTTGATCCAGAGGTTTTCTAAAAAGGTAGCATACTGAGACAGAAAAACACAGAGAGGATTTGCAATGTTTTCTAAATACTCTGTCAATTATAGATCAAGGAAAACACAGGTAATCCTTTTTTTCTTAGAAAGAGTATGTCAAATGCTGCAGTTTGCAGATGCCTTGAAATTATGGCAGACAAATTTAGAGATAATTAAGATACTAGAAGTAAAAAAAGTGAAAGAATGGAAATCACAGCTTGAACTGATACGAAATTCAGTTTTAAAAAACATCTATCTGCTTTAAACAGGTAGGTAATATTCATAAAGCTCAAAATATACTGCTAGTTTTGGCTGTATAATCTACTGGGGGATTGTGAGAAGGGACTCTGAATGATTTTTATCTTCTGCAGTTTTCCAAAGCTGTTCACGTCAGTATGTACTCTCTTTCAAAATCCTAAGAGGCTTCTTAGAGAATAGTTTTGGGTTACAACTAATGTGAAAAAAACACTGTCCCTTTCTCTGCTGAACTGAATTTCAAGAAAGGAAAAAAAAAAGCTAATTGTAACTAAAAAGCTAACTTCTGCTTCTAAATATCTGTAAAGATTGTAGAGCTCTTCAGATATTTTGAAACGACAATGGAAACACTGGTTTTAACTACGAAATATGGCTGAACTATAACTACAAAACATTCTCAGTAAGTACTGATTTTAGTAAACAAGATTTTGAAGAAATACTATTTCTATTTTATACAGCTACATGATTATTCCAAAGCCTCTGGAACCTGAAATACCTCTTTGCACCCAAAATATTGTAATATAAATTCAGTCACATATGATTTAATTGTGTGTAATTTATTGTCAATGGTGTGAGTCACACGGGACTGATATGACCCTAAATGCCTTTGGTGACCAATGTGATCCAGGGTGACTTGGGCTTCTTTCTTTCTTGGTGAGTCATGAGAAATACTGCGACACGAGGCTCTTCACGCTTCACAGAGAGTCATACTGGACAATTTAGCCACCTCCATGAGCTATTTAAGACTCAGCTGTTATCCTGATTTATTACTGGCAGTGGTTTAGCAGTGAACATAAAGAACAGGGCATCCGAGAAATGGATATACTTTAAATTGCTGATACTGAGATACGTTTCACTTGCTCCAATCTATCTTCAGTTTATTTCTACTCCACCTACTGTGGGTGTTCTAAGGAAAGTCAAACAAACGGAGGGTAACGCTGTGAACCAATGCTCTCTTCCAGACCCTGCTCTGACAGGAGAGTCTCACTTGCCATAGGTACTCAGCAATTCCTTTGCTGGACATCACAGCATAATGAGATACACCAACAGAGCTGTCTTAATTAGTGCTTATGAATAGCCAGTCATTCCAAACGTGCCACGCTGAATTACTGTCCAAGTGATTTAGCAAGTCTGGCTCATTTTGGCGGAAACCGGTCAGACAGCACTTACAAAAGGCCACTGCCACCAGAGATGAGGCAGTGGCTCCCAACAGCCAAACACAAGGATAAATTACAGTTGACTGTTGTCTTCCACCAACACTGCTATTGTTTGTAAGGCAAACGGCTGTCAAAAGCATAGGCCTGGATCGCACACTTCCAAGGCATCAGTCACGCCTTCTTTTGTGTTTGCATTGCAACTGTTGTAGTTTGCATTCTACTAGAAACAAACAAATAACTGTAGCAAGCCAACTCTGGGCAAAACTATTTTCTAATTACCCTGGAGCTGTGGTGTTGGCCTCAGTGTAGAAGTGCCAGTGTAAAACTGCAGAAAAAATATCCTATGCATCTGGCTTTTCCTACCATTTCTCACAACTGTATATATTTAAATGTTACAAATTTCCATTCAATTCTTCATTCATTTATCAGGCAAGATATATATATATATGTATATTTGCAAAAAAATGCCTTCACCCTCATCTCACAAAAAAGGAAAGGGTTTTCAGAAATAAATACCCCTGAAAGTAGAGACCATAGAGGTTAAAACTCACTATTTCAAAGTAAGTATGAAAATCAGTTACCAGATTTTAAGAAAATTTAATCTATGGAGGGGCTAAAATTTTAAAAATCTGGTCATAAAGGACATACCAAATGTAATGCAAGTAGCTGGAGTCAAAATGAGAAATGTGTTGGATAACAAATTATTAAAACTCACCTAAACTAAAGCATATTCTAAATATATTGCAGGTACCCACAAAGTCAGAGAATGGTTTTGAAACAATGGACTGCTTACACTAAACTGCAGAAAGACTTGGATGTTCCTGACAGATACAACAGATTCCTCTTCCTAATGGATACATGTAGTTCAACGACAGGCTTTCTGTCTGTGGATTTCTACAGTGTCATGCAGAAGTGGCAAGGAAGCCTGCTGTCCACTGGCCTAAATTCTCAAAGAATGGAGGTTTGCACCTGCAAAGGAAATTATCTAGGAGACTGCACACAAAAAAAAAAAAAAAAAAAAAACCAGAAAAGCTAAACTGTAGCCTTCTGCCATACAAAATTTGCAAAACAGTGAGTCTCACTGAACACTCACACGCAGCATGAACAACCTCAGAACTGTGTTGCTCAAACTGTGCAGGAAGAGGTGGTTCCTGCAACAAGGGTCACACCGGTTTCCTTAAATGCATTAAAAACTATCAATCAATTACTGATGGTCTGCCTATTATAAAGGGTCTTCACTCAGTCAAAAGGGAGGGCAGAAGCATTATGTACTTATTTGAAGACAAAAAACCCTTTCAAAAAGCACAATAGGCACTGAGGTCTGAAAAGCAAATGGTCACAACTGGATAACTAACTTATCACGCCTAAGTTTTATCATGCCTGATCTGTACTCTGTCTGCTAGAACTGTTATGGCTCTATAATTAAAAAATAATAATGTTTTGTTCCAACATTCTTTTAAACAAAGCTGCCTTAATAAAGTTGGTTTGCAAATTAGGTGTGGACTACAACTCCTGCTCAAAGAGACAGAACCCTTTTATCCAAGCTCCAGTCTAACCCCAACCCCCACATCCACCCATCCCCTGCCTACAGCATTTTCCATATAAAACACCTTCTGAAAGCTGCATGTGTTGGGAAGAGAAAACGGTTCATCTGCAAACAACTTGGCACAAAACAAACTATGTAAACTTTCCTGAAATGTAAGGGTATCTGTTCCACCAGGGGTACAACCTGCTTGCATTTTGACGTGAACACACCACAAGCTCACTTTGCGTGTCTTGGGTAAAAGGATTATTTGCAGAAGTGATTGGAAAAGAGGCAAGTAAGGTCAGTCACTTCTCTGCATACCAGCGCTGTAGCTGCCAGAGGCCACTGCTTAAGCAAACTGGAAACAGGACACCTTGTTATTTTTCCCTTCTTTCATTAATATTCACATGCGAATCCCCTGGGAAGTGCATGAAGTCCGTAGGTGTTACAAAATAGTGCTCACTGGTTCTTATTAGTGTGCGTAAGCATTAAAGCAGGTGCAAGAAGTCCAGGAGTCCAGTGCAAGAAGATTGCAGCAATCTTCTCTCCTAATTAGTAAGCATTTAGTGACTCTTGTGTGAACTTCTATTAACATTTTGCATCTCAAGAAACAAAGAATCATGTATTCAGACATCAACTCCTAACGCTTCACTTTTACTAGAAATGTCAACATTCTTTTGGAAGCAGATTCACACAGATTCATTGGATATTTACTGCGTCTGTGAGCTTGTTTTTAACAGAAGAGTCCATCTGTAGAGCAACTTCGAAGTGGTATTCCAATAACTTTTCCACCCATCTGAGCCGTGTACTAAAGAACAGTTTCAGGCCCAGGCTCACAAAATTGGGAACTTTTACATTACACAACAATCCTTAGGTGTTTGCATAGAGCTGGTAAGACCATTCTGAGTGCTGAGCACGTTCTGAACCCATTCCTGGTTTGCTGGGCTGTTGCAGCACAGGTCACAGGCTTTGCTGCCTGCCTTCTCCATGAATTGTTCCAGCCAAGTTTTATCTGTATGTCCTTATGGTTCAGACCAAACATCCCATGCAATCTAAGTGGACTAAAGAAACACTCCATAAACATAACGCCAAGAATTAAATTCTTAGCAAATGAAAGAGTTGTTATTATTAGTCTGGCTACAATCATGCTAAGATTTGTTGTCCAAATTAGCTAATAATTGAGGCTAATTCAACAATTATATAATTAGAACTACTATACACACAGTTGATATTATCTGTGCATTTCTCTGGTCTCAAGCTCCCCTTTCCACTGGGTGCAAAAGTCAATAAAATCAGGCTTTAGGAAAAGCAAGGGCTGGTTGTAGTTAAGTTGTCAGCATCTTAAGTTCTTTGCCTTGATTACACTGCTAATCTTTATGATTTCTTCTTCCTCTTTGCCAGGAAAATGATGTTTTCCCCTCCTCACTCAAGGTCCACTTGGGGTAATTTTTCATTTTCGCTATCAGCCTTTCAACTTGCTCCTTCTTTGTTGGCTCACAGTTCAGTGTTACATCTCACTTTACTGCAGGTTATAGGTTTTACCCATATTGCAGGTAAGCCACAAAATTCATTGACTCAACTTCCAAGGCTTCATTTCTTTAGTCATCTGTGGTTGACAGTCTGTGGTTTGTGTCTGTGGTCCTGAGGCCTCTGTTACCATCCTGTGCTTGAATTTTCATATCTTGTACTTGCATTTTGGGAGGCCCAAAACATCCTGCTTTTTTAATCTACAGCCTTCAAGCTGTGGTTTCCAGATAGCTTAACTAATGTTTTATCAACATAGCCTAACCACCTGTAGCCAACATCTACATGCTTTGGCAAGAACTCTGGTACTTTATTAAAATTACTTTATAACTGGGCAGAACACATCTTATTTTTTAGTTTATTCAAGCATGACCAAAAAGCATCATGCAAGGCTGGCAGGAGAAAGCCCTGTTAGAGGATGCTAAATTGATTTTTTTTAACACACCCCACAAATGACAAATAGAAGTATAGGCCATGCACAAATCTGCCTAGATACACAGTGGACTAGGAAATAATGTGTTTTTCTCTATCTATAATGATATATTTATCTATCCATTTCTATATGTATATAACTACACACGACAGTAACTTTCAAGCAAAAGTACCTATGAGGGAGTGTTCCTGGATGTCATTCATAGCAAAACCAGCATAACAGAATTGAAACATAGAGCTTCCTAGCCCATCATTGGAAAACATTATTTCTGTGCGTTTGGCCTGAGTTTCAACAGTCCCATAGGAGAATTCCTTTCTCATTCCTGTCAGAGACACTCCTGGGTCAACTTGCTTAACTAATCCTTGCTTCATTGCTGCACTAGTGCTACACTATTCTTTCAATATTACCTTCTTGAGGCGTGCAGGGAAAGAAGAAGATCTAAAACTGTGGGTTTCCACTCCTTTCATTTCAGTTACCTAGAAAGCTGTTGGTGACCTGACATATGGGAAGTATGTTAAGCTCAAGAGCTGTGAATTTTGGATAGTTTGGAAAAAAACTACTGTTAAGTGGGAAAAGCTGCTTTGCACAGAACTAACAGATCATCTATTTTAACAAGAGAAAGTAGTCTTCCCATTTAATAGAGGTGGCAAGCAGAACCAAGAATCTTTGCCTTCAACTTTTTAGATTGTATTTTTCATCACTTTGTTTCTGCAGTTTCTGTGACCCATTAGTAAACACTGGAGCCTTTTCAGGTTCCACTGGAAAGTTGGCAGCTCTGAGGGGACATACCAAGGACAGATGCTGGCACTGAAGATGCCTATTATACTTGATATGCTGGGCATCGTTTAAACGGGAACTGTTTTATCAGTCACTATATTATAGAGACAAAATTCAGGAAAGGAATCTGCTTTTGCAAGGGAAAAGTTCTTGTAAACCAATCACTGATTTGAGAATATAGCCAAAGCTCAAAAGGAGGAATTTCCTGCAGCTGTGAAAAAAACCAAAAACCAACTGGCTACCAGGCAAAGAATCTAGCCTTGATTCTTACTTAGTCAGTAGCAGAACTCCTGCCAACTTTGATGACAGTAAGACTATAGCCATCAGGGGTTAAGAAGCAGTATATAAATATAAATATATAAAACTATTTTAAAATATTAAAAATATATAAATATATACATATACACACACATATATGTACACACACATATACATATATACATATATATATGTATATATATGTATATTTAATACAAGAGAAACATTCAATCTGGAATAATTATCATCCCCCTAATAAAGGGTTCAAATTACAGCGATCCTGACTCAAACTCTCATCTGTAAAAAAACAATAAACAGAGAATTATGGATTTCATTGGATTTGGCTGTTTCTTGTGAAACCAAAGTCCTGGCCACTCAACTTGGGCACAAGTGATCCCAGAGAGGATGGTACATTTTGTAAGAAGTTGCGAGACTGTCCAGGGGTTGTCAGCCAAAATCTCCTTTCCCTACTGTTATATAACATGCCATTGGCATCCAAGTGCTCACACAGCTCCCAGATGGGATCAGTCCTTACTCAGGTAAAGTTCCTTGAAGGTAAATAAAACTTTGTCTCTGTAACGATTTACTTGGGGGTCTCCATTAGCAGAAGGGACAACCTGTTGCTCTCTACAAGTACCTGAAAGAAGGTTGTAGCAAGGTGGGGATTGGTCTCTTCTCCCAGGCAACCAGTGACAGAACAAGAGGACACAGCCTCAAGCTGTGCCAGGGGAGTTTCCATTTGGACATCAGGAAGAATTTCTTCCCTGGAAGGGAGGCCGGGCATTGGAATGGGCTGCCCAGGGAGGTGGTGGAGTCACCATCCCAGGAAGTGTAAAAGAAACGACTGGGCATGGCACTTAGTCCTCTGGTCTAGTTGACAAGGCCGCGATCGGTCTAAGGTTGGACTCAATGACGTTGGAGGCCTTTCCAACCTTAATGATTCTGTGATTCAGTGTCAGCATATACACAGAGGTACAAGGCTATATCAAGAGTGTACTACACAAATATGCACTCATCAAATATGACAATTCTTTTCTTCCTGAAAAGAAAGTGCAAATGGCACAATGCAAAATGTCTGGGACTGCACACAGTTATTTGTATTTATTTATAAACACCAGAAAACAAAATGCAAAAACCAGTGAAAAGTGTAAGTTGTTCAATTATTTCATGTCTTTAAAAATTTAAGTGAATTAAAATAATGAAGAAAGATTAAAGAAAGACTCTTTTCACTGAGCAGTTGCTTGAAGAGACGGTATGCATTACATTTCTGATGGAACAGCTGACTTTACAAACTACAAGTGATCAATAAGACGGTATCTCCACGGAAGGATGGAAGGAGTTCATCAATGCAATCATCTACCTAAGCTTTGGAGGACAGAATTTACAAAAAGAAAGACAAATATTCCTCTTTTAAGTTCCAGCTTATCAGTCTTCGGGATAGATCCAATAAAAAGATTTAAGTGCTTAAAATGGGATATAGTTGTTCAAGAGACTTCAAACTAAAGCTGCAGCTCAAACCACTTTGCTCAACTAATTTCCAGAGATGCTTTCTTGCTTAGCTATAGAACTTCCCTGCAAGTGCACATTTTTGAATAAACTACGTAGTAACCTAGTCTTTATAGAAATAAACAATTCAGTGCTTAGTTCACACCTGTACTTGGTTTGAATCCAGCTTTGATGGAAGTTTGATGTCCTTCTGCCCAATTTTCCCAAAAGGTTTATTTTGTACATGTAGACATGTACAGATAATATCAACTACCAACAGGATCAGGACGGTACAAAATGCAGCTGTGGCCATCATGTTCTTTCAGCATTTGCTGCCTGTAAGGGACTTAATGATCACAACTGCCTGTCTCAAACACTGCCAAGGCCTCAGAAGGAACTTGCTACATGATAAACCACCACATCAGGAACTTGGGATAAGCACAGAAGAGAAGAATTTGCCACAGGAAGGCACTAATTCCAAGCCTAATGGAGGTAAGGCTGGTTAGTACATTCTGGTGAGGCATCTCCCAATAATTGGATCATGCCACTCATCCACTCCTTTTATGTGATGACACATGGCTGTTAACACCACAGTGAAGGTTCAGGTGTGTAGGAACACTTCCCTGCTGAGCAGTATCATTGTAAATATGAGATTAACCTGAGAAGCAGGAACTACGAGCACAATATTGTCACCTGGTGCAACGGTGCTAATCAGGGAAGAACAGGACTCTGGTCCTGCTTAGAGTATTGATTTTGTATCTCACAAAAAGAAGTACAGTTTCTACTGTTGGATGGGCACTCCTCTTAGTGTACTCACAGCCAAGTTCAAATATACTTTGTCCTTATGGCCCCATGAATCTCAAATGCTTTTCTCTACTGCTTTCAAAGAGGGAAATGTTAATGGTGGGTGGCCTCCACTGATGTAGCTGTTAGCCTGACATTTAGGGGGTATTTCATCCCAGTGACACAGAACCTCCCATCAATACCCAGACGAAGGAGGGAACCAAATTTTCCAATTGCTAAACTAGTATCAAAAGAAACTGCCAGAATTTCCACTTCAGACAAAACTTTTCTCTGTAAGAAAGGATGGCAGCACCTCTCCTCATAGCTGAGGTTCCCAAGTGGTTAAAGGGCCTCTGCTGCTGTGAGGCAGCCTTCCCTGTGGTCAGAAGTGGTGCAGAGTTTAGACTTGCTCTATTCTGGATGTCTCCAGTCATCTAGCTTCAGGCAGCCATGAGCTGGCCATGCTGGATTTAGACTGTGCTCTGCTCAGCCTGCTGCTTCTTCTGGATCCCATTAGGAGGTGCTTAACTTCCCATGAAGCCCAACACGGGTTTTGGATTCCTCTCCCATGCGTAATATCTGACACATAATCAGAAACAGATCCTGGCCCAAAGCTCTAGCCAGCCAAAAATGGAAAAAACCAGACTGGCTGACATTCTGCCAGGGCTATACTCTCACAGGAATACTGATGCCCATGGGGTGACATAGATGTAAATTAATTTGGTCCCAGTATTATCGCTTGTAGCTGAAACATTATAAAGTTGCAGTGGATACCATGAAAAATAAAGGCTTTTCAGATACTTCACACTGCAACCGCAATTAATGTTTCTGCTTAGATATTTGGATGAAGCTGGAATTACAGTGCCATGACACCAGCTGTAAGACAACATTTCCCCAAAAAATTAACTTCTTGAAATGGCCGAAGCACTACATTCATATAAAGGAAAAAAAAAACCCACCCCACTACTTCAAATAAATATCCTTCTAAGTACCAGGAACCAGATCCTCAGTTAATATAAACTCTTTAAATAGAATGGGTTTAAGCAATTTACAGATACTGAGCACCTTTGCTTCAGAATAAACAGAAATGAAAGTAACAATTAATTTTTCTCTACTCCCTCCTTTTCACAATTAATTCTGTTTTGATCTTTCCTAAGGACTGATATGAAAGCAATTGCCTTCTTGGGTAAGTGTGCAACACAGGAATCCAGGGTTTCTTCTAAGCAAAGGAGGAAAAAAAAGAAACTTTGGAGCTACCTACAGCTTTAAATAATCTCCTCTTACTAGAAAAGCCTGACCTTGGTACTTCTAAGATGGGTAATAAAGTGATTTCTAATCACTTTATGGGTAATAAAGTTCATTTCTAAGACAGATGAGAAAGTACACTGAAAATTATTTGTATCAAACTGAAGAAAGAACACATTTAAACCACTGTGTCTGGGCGCATTTAGGCATCTATTGAATTTTACCTCCTGTGTGCCCCATTAAGTTATTGCAGTAAAGATGATGTCCAAATATCCTGATCTGATCAGAAATTGCCACCTGGGTGTACAAGCCACTGGGGTGCACAGAACACAGCCAAGATCCCATTGACTTAACAGTAAGAAGAGGATTATACATACTATGGTCTGTCCTTCTGTCTCCATTGGGACCCCACACTTCTGTTGAGACCATGCACTTAGTTCCTGAATTTGTGCCAATTATTCTGTCAAGGCTGAAGTCATTGAATCTGAGGTCATCTAAGCGAGCCGTTACCTGCTCCAAACTGGCAGAAGTCTTCTTACTTCAGCCGAGTTAGGACAGTCCAGAGTGTATGAAAGCGAGACTGGCAGGGTTTCTGACAGGAGAACTCCTGTCTCTTTTGCTATTGCACACATCTCTCTCACAGAATACCATTCATAAACTGGAAACACTCCATCTTAGAATCATATTAGGTTTTTTGTCACTGTCTTATCACACTGGAAAGCTGCTTCAGAGTCTGACTCCTTTATTGGTTTGAAAAAGTAAAGTAAAAAGGCACTTGAAAATAACAACACTGGGCTGAGAGGGGGGCAAAAAAACCTCTATTATATCACTTCAGTTTGCTTCCAACATAAAGTCTCTATTTAGTAGGCATCACTCCAGCTGGTTGCTAACTATTGGCAATAGTTAGTAACTATTGTCATTTCTCTAAATAGAGTGAAACATTGATCATGTGTCTCATCTAAGTTCTTCCAGACATTTTAAATGTAATTGCAACACCTAAAAATATTTCTCCTACCTCACTTGTTGCTTCAAGATACGTGACCATGTAAGGGAGCGATTGCAATTTGACATGTTCCCACATGCTAGGAGTGTCACAGCAGCAAATCCCTTAGCCTCCAGCAAACATCCAGTCATCTACTTAACCTGCTTCACAGTGGATTATATTAAATCACATCACCTTGCATTTGCCTCATACACAGATATTTAACTCAGATTAGCAAACAGACTGATTTTGCCTCTAAACCTTTAGACGAGAGGTCTTAATGGAGTTTTGCACCTCGGGTCAGCTGCTGCGATATGCCTTTTCAAGAGATGCCAGCAATTCCGCCTGTTCTTCTGAGTTTAGGCCCAAGGAAAGGCTACTAATAAAATTCCCCTAAGGCCCACTGCTAAGGAAAACACACAAGCTGTCTACAAATCCATGGGATGAATGAAAATGGTTTACTCCAAACTTATGCACCATTTCATGACATCTCGGCCAGATGGATAGGTTGAAAAATGGTAGTTTATGTAGAGCAGGAGTTGGGTTTTTTTGATAAGTATATCTGCAAGGTTATGTTGCTTTGCTGCTGAGTGTTGTTCTGTGGTAGAATGGCCACTGCATTCTTTCCGAGGCCAGTAAACCTACGAAATTTGGTGCACGAAACAAAAATCTTCATCAATAGTGTATATTAGTGCCATGACACGCAAAAGCTAGATTATTTTGTTTAAATCTTTAAATAAGCACCTTTTGCATTGAAAAGGACTGTGACAATTAGTTGGACAAAAATAGTTTTCTGGGATCTGAAGTTACAATGACAGCCACTTAGCTGAATGCAACTGAGAAACATGACACGTGAATGTTCATCCCAAATAATGTTTTCCCAAGTAAAAGCTAAAATAATATTAAAGTAGTGCTTGATTAACAATATGATATTGTTAAATAATCTGTAAGATTGCTTTTTCCCTCATAAAAGATAAGCATTCTCAGGACCATGTTTGTCTTACCACACTTCAGAATCACAGGGTGCTGTAATAGCAATTACCATCCTTTGCCTTTGATGTGCACTTTTGAAGCACTACAATAATCACAGTTAAAAACACCTTCAATTCCTGGACTTCTAAGTACATTTTTGGCATTTCACTCAGCTCTTAAGCAATTCCTGAAATCTCATGTGCCCTTGCATTTCAGCATGAGACAAAAGTAGAAATTTAAACTTTGCCTTCCCAACACCGACCTACCTCTCCCGCTCATGCTCCAACAGAGATCACAGCTGAGGCAGGAAACTGCAAAGGCTGGGGGTAGATTTGTCTCTCCAGGGGTGCTCATACACTGAAGAGGAGGTTGCCCTTTGCTTGTCAGCTAGGTCCCACCACAGCAGCCTGGCCCTAGCCAGACCTTGATGGGTTTGCTTCCAAAATAAAGTCTCTATTTAGAGACGTTTTGGCACTAGAACCTTGCCCTATAACCAACATGTACCTTCCGTGGCACCAACCCACCCATTAAAAAAAAAAGTAAAAGAAAGAAAAAACAAACCCAGCTCTGAGTGTTTTGGATGCTGACCTTCTCCCTCCAGCCACATTTATTTTGGTCACTGGCAAGCATAGAATCAATAGAACCGTAGAATGGTTTTGGTTGGACAGGATCTTTAAGATCATCTAGTTCCAACTCCCTTGCCATGAGTGAGTGACACCTTCCACTAGACCAGGTTGATCAGTGCTCCATCCAGCCTGACTTTAAGCACTTCTGGGAATGGGGCATCCACAATTTCCCTGGGCAACCTGTTCCAGTACCTCGCCACCCTCACAGTAAAGAATGCCCAGCGAGTACTGTGATGGGGCCCTCCTCGCACACCCGGTCCCTTTCCCCAACCTCAGAGGCCCCTCAGCTGCATTCCCAACTTGGTGAGGGAGGCAACCCCCTCAGCCTTCCCTCCACTCTGGAGACACCTAGTCCCCAACACCTCATAGCCAACCCACCGCCACATTCCCCCATGAGTATCCACACACCTCTCAGTCCTGGTGTCCGAATCACAGAAGGCTTTGAGCTGGAAGGGACCTTAAAGAGCACCTAGTTCCAACCTCCTGCCATGGGCAGGGACACCTTCCACTAGGAAAGATTGCTTCGTGCCACATCAAACCTGGCCTGGAACTGCTGCCTGGGATGGGGCAGCCATAACTTCTCCGGGCAGCCTGTGCAAATGCCTCATGACCCTCACAGTAAAGAATTTCTTCCCATTATCTAATCTAAACCTACTCTCTTTCAGTTTGAATCCATTCTCCCTTGTAAATAGTCCCTCTCCATCTTTCTTGTATCTCCCTTCAGATATCGGAAGGCTGCAGTTAGGTCCTGAAACCTTTTCTTCTCCAGGCTGAACAATCCCAGTTCTCTCAGCCTTTTCCTCACAGGAAAGGTGCTTATCCCTCTAATCAACTTGGTGGCCCTCCTCTGAACCTGCTCCAACAGTTTTATGTCCTTGCTGTGCAGGGGACTCCAGAGCTGGATGCAGCACTCCAGGTGGGGTCTCCCCAGACCGGAGCGGTGGCCCTCCCGCACGGGAGGAATGATTGGAGCGCTGGTATTTTTTTTATTTTAAATATCGGTGTTTTGAAGGCGCAACACTCCACACGTTATTCCCAAGCCCCGGCAGGTGCCGGCGGTGCCCGAGGCTGCGGCGGCGGGAGCACGGAGGCGGCCGGAGCCGTGAGGGGCGGGGTGGCCGCGGCTGCGGGCGCCGGAGGAAGTCGGCGCTCGGCCGGAAACCGGGCTGCGGAGGGCGGGGAGGGGGCGTCGCCGCGTCCCCGCTGCGTGCCGCGGCGCTGCCCGCCGCGCCCATGGCCCAGCGAGCGCCCAAGGGGCAGGGGCAGGACGAGGAGGAGGGAGCGGAGGAGGAGGAGGCGGCGAGGGGCAGCCAGGCGCGGGCCAGGAGCCATGCGGAGCCCGCGGCGAGCGGCGGCAGGACCCAGGACCGGCATGAGAGGAAGCGGAAGAGGCAGGAGGCGCAGCAGCTCCAGAAGATCCAGCACCTGGAGTCTTTGTAAGGAGCGGAGGAGGGGAGGCTGCCCGCGGCTCCCGCCCCGGCTCTGCTCTGAGCACACCCCGCCGGCATTTGGCGCTTGTTTCCAGTACAGGGTTTGGGGTTTTTTGGGGGGGTGGTGATTATTGTTCCCCTGTCCCCTTAAGGGTGAGTCGGCACAAGGGCTTCGGGGCCACTTGCAGAGCTGCTTGGTCATTTACGAAAGGCTTATTGGGGCACAGAAGGGGCTCTCCCCGGTTCCTCCAAGTCTGAGAGATGCAGCATAAGAGCAGAGGTTGTTCCACTAGAATGGACTAAAAGAAAAAAAAAAAAAGAAAAATAAATTGGGATAATAAGGTGCTGTAAAAGGTTTATACTATTTCACTGACAAGGAATTATTATTTTAATGGAATAAAAAGGTCAGAAGGTACACAAGAACATGATTTTGGTTTTTTTTTCTTTTCCACGTGGAAGTGAAAATCTGTTTGTTATTAAATGCGCCAAAGAGCACTCTGAAGTTATTGTTATAAAGATGGGAGGAACATACTTTAACCACCTTTTCCCTGCTGTTCCTATTGTATCAGTATGATTGTGCCTAGCCATCCTATAGGTATGTAGAGGTGTGTGCACAGCTAAGCCGATGAAATATTGCCTATGCCATCAAACTTATGGCCCAAAATGATGCACAGCCTGTACAGATATTTTGTGTCCTGCTGAGTTAATGTGTGGATAATGCCTGGGAAGTCCTTGAAAAGAGTCTTCCATAAAGCAGAAGATTTCGGGGCTCTGGGCTACCACTGTGCTGTTCTTCATGTGCCGTTGAAAAACCAAACCAAAAACATCTCCATTCTGTTCTAAGATCACTCTTTACACTTTCACTAAGGCAGCAGTTTACTGGAAACAGTGTATCTGTTTAAATACAGGTAAGACTTGAGGAGGGAAAAAAACCAAAAAAATTCAGTTATACAGGCCTGCATCTTTCTAAGTAATGTGTATTCTTTACCTCCAGGACCATTTCATATTTCCTAGCATTTAACTCCTTAGCACATGCATTTTCTCAGTTGCTGTGTGGTCTATGTAGCACCTGTTTGCTATTTGGATTTTAGTAAATGTTTTATCTACTGTTAACCCCAAAGAAATGCTGCAGAAAACACGGTACCTTGGTCAGTAGGTTTCTGTCTTTAGGTTTAATGCACAGAAGATGATGAAATTATTATGTATTAGGTTTTGCTGGCAAAGCTACATGTAAGGAACAGTCTGACTTGACATTTTCAACTTCTATGTCAATGATTCAGAAGTGCTGGAGTAAAGAAGTTTGGATCAGTGAGATCTTGGGAAGAGGTGTGGCAGAAAAAGAGGAGAGAATTATGCATTTATGGTTACTGAAGCTAAGTTGAATGTACCACATATCCTCAGCTCCCACAAGAATATGAATCTGAAGGATGTGTGCAAGAGACGTGTACTAATATGAAAATGCTGTCTCTCAGTCAGCTTGCTGTAGCTGTGTTCTGCTGTAGATCTTAGTTATTAGTTACAGGGTAAAATTTAAGGAAAAATGTGAGCTGAAGGTTTTAACTCAATACCACTGAAAAACTGTATTTTTTCAAAGTATTTGTTTGTGCTAAGCTGCAGAGTAACAATATTTCTATTGCTTTTCAGCTATGAGAAACCTCCCCCCGGGCTAATTAAGGTTGGTAAATAGCAATAATTTTTAGAATTATGAGGAGTTTTCACAAAATCTGTTCTTTAGGCATTTAAGTGTCTGTGTTACCTATATAAATTACAGAGAGAAGTAAGTGCTTCCCAGGAAAAACTCAGAGAATCATTACAAGCTGACCTCTTTGACTTGGTGCTCCAGAGTGAAAGGCCCAGAATCAGATAGAAGGAGACCAGATCTTTCATCATCTCTTAACACACTTCTTGCAGTATTTCATAGTGTGGCTAGAGGGGAGCCATTTATGGAAAGCAGGTTTTCAGTTTGAGTGTCATCTTTTCAGGATTCTTCTCTGTTGCTTAGGCTGAAATACTTCTTTCCTGATGATCATTACTTTTGCCAAATCAATGTACCTAAGCCATAAAGTAATGCTTTTAACCTAAAAATACTGCTCTGTGTTGTAAAGGCTTTGTTGCAATTGTTATGTCTTATTAGCAGGAAGAGGATTACAAAGTCTCTGCTTTGTGTTAAGTTTTCATTTCTATTATTTATTTAAATAAATTACTAAAATAGATGGGAAGGAATGAAATTCCTTTGCAGCAAAATTCAAGGGTGAGTAAAAAAGAAAGGTCAAGTATTTTAGTCTTTTGTGTGTTACAAGGAAAGAAGATAGTGGGGAAAATGTGTTTCCTGTTAAGTGAAGCTCTGCACACTTGAAGTATTTATTCTTGCAAAGTTAAAAAAAGGAAATTATTTTGTTTTATCGTCCTTACCTTTCTTTTTTTTTTTTTTTTTGTAGGAGAATGAAACAAAACCAGAAGACTGCATACCTGATGTGCCAGGCAATGAAAGCGCACGAGAATTCCTGGCACATGCCCCAACAAAAGGGCTTTGGATGCCTTTGGGAAAAGAAGTCAAAGTTATGCAGTGTAAGGCTGAAAAAATTCCAGATGTCATTGGACCGTCATATATCCATCCATTTACCCTGGGGGAGGGCAGAATGTCTGGTGGACAGATGATGAAGTCCAGGTAGATTGACATGATATTGATAAAAAGCAACCAGTATCTTGAAGGCTGTAATAGCCTTGTATTTTATGGACATTACATTTATCAGCATACTAGTTGTATGTCTCTGTTTTCTCCAACAGATTGAAAATATTTTGCAGAAATTTGGTTTTGGCTTTTTATACTTCTGATCTGTCTCAGAGGTGTAATTCACTGCTGCTTCTTTTTTTAAAGGTTGGAGATGTAAACGTTATGGACACAGAACAGGAGATAAGGAATGTCCATTCTTTATTAAAGGCAATCAGAAATTGGAACAATTTAGAGTAGTAAGTACCAATATTGTAGTATTATTGCTTGTATTTTTTAATACTGATAATGCATAATCTTGCAACTGAAGATAAACCTGTTAGATGATGCTTTATTAAGGACTTTTCCTCTGTCTCTAGTATAATATAGATGCCGAAAATCTCCTAATAAAGAAAAAGCTACAGATGTGGTTGGATGTTTGACTACTTTGCAGAAAATCTACTCCTCAAGAGGAAAATTAGTAATTTTTACATATAAATTGGAAATCTTCAAGAACCTGTTTCAACCATTATATTCATTTTTTTGTGATTAAAATGTCAACATAACAAAAAATGTTTAGTCAAGCTTGAGCTGCCCACATTACAGCTGCTTCAAGCCTTCTGCTCTCGCTGTGAACAACCACATCATGAATGCTGTTGTCTAGGTCTGTAATCCAGTCATTGTCTACAAGTCTGATCTCTTGCTAGATGAAGCTACATCTCAAGCCTGCAGATTCTTCCTGTGTGATCTCTTTAACTCTTTCTGTTGCTCTGCATCATTAACCTATATTTCAAGCTATCATCGCTTCATGTCTTAGGTCCTCATTTCTATCATTGAAAAAGTGTAATCTTGGCTTAGTCTGTCCAGATTCTGGACTCATACTGATTGTATGCAACTGCAAAGAGTGTTTTTAGCCTTTTCCCATGACCAGACTGCCTCTATTCTTCATTTTCCCTCAGGTTTCTTTGTTGCATCAAACTCTTGTTCTATGTCCAAGGCCCTTCATGGTGCATTCCCAACATCTTTCATTTCCTACTGACATTTTGATTCCCACCTTTCATCAGCATCTGCTGTCTCTCCTCTCTGTTGGATTTGTTTGCTTCATCATCCAACAGAAATGAACACTCCACCTTTTTTCTGCATTCTTGCGTGGCATGAACCCACCTTAAATGTCCACAAAGTTTATTTGCTGTCTTCCTTCATAGCTATCTTTTGCTGCAATGCCCATTTAATTTTATTTAAAAACCAGTAATGGTAGTGCGTAGCATGATAGGACAACTCCAACTTCATTATCCATATGTCTTGTATTCCTTGCTCCTGTATTCCTGTTTGTTTATATCCAGTTTTTTAAAATATACTGTAAAGGTACAGCTCATTATTTTGAACTCGAGTATTCCATCTATGTCTAGCTACTCCCACAGATTATGTATGGCATTCTCATAGTTGACGGTGATTGGAGAGGTAGGGAGATGTATATGTAAGGAGAGTCCCCTTCCTTGGAGATGTAGCTAGATAAGATTTCCCTAAAGCAAATACACCAGTTCAGGTGAATAATGCTAAGTCTGAGAGTGAATTAAGACCTTGCTAAGCATACTCCATCTTTTGATAAAAGCCTCTTGCATTTGGTTGCTTTGGTTTATTTTTTTAGGAAATAAAACCATTGGCAATAACATTGTATTTCTCGTTTTCCATTTTAAAGGCACATGAAGATCCAATGTATGATATAATAAGGGAAAATAAGCGTCATGAAAAAGAAAAGAGGTAAATGTGTCTGTAGCAAACTGCATTTTCAATTTTGTTTTTGTTTTGGTAATGTGGTACTAATGTATTGGTGACCTTTTTATATAAGCTTACTTTTAGCTCAGGACATCTTTTTAATGGCAGTTTTTTTATGTTGACAGACTAATGCATTTCTACTTTCTATATAATCACTCTTTAGTACTTCCAATGGCTTTAATTCTTTAGCTTCCATATTTTCCTCAAAATAAAGTTTAAAGAGGAGTTGTATACATTTATGCCATAATATTCAGGTACTTAGGTGTGGTTTTGGTTTAGGCCTGAAAAAGCAGTTTGATTTCTTTTTTTTCTTTCACTGACTTCACTGAGATGTTTTCGAAAATTTGGTGTGTCAGAATGCTTTCAGTAGAAGTGAAGGGGAGGATTTAGAAAGCTAGTTCTAGGCACCTGATATTGCTACTTTTGTGAGGTCATTACTCAGTATATAGAGTGGCAGTTTTTAATGCTTTCTTGCTTGAACTGCTTCAGTGGGATAACTGAACAAACTATAGGTAGCCCATAGAGCAGCACTCTTGGAGAGGAATCCTCGAAGAGGGTACAGAAGACAACAATAAAATAAGCAAATACTTTGTCCCTATTTTCCAGTAATCCTTGAAAGTTCGAAGGAAGAGTGCCTTTCAAAAATACTTCTGCATCCAGGGTAGAGCCTACTCTGTCAGCTTCACTGACATCTTTGTATCAGCAGGGCAATGAATGTCATAATATCATAATCCCAATACGCCTCTGTAGGGATAAGCATAGAACTTCTTATCACCAGGTGGGCTGGTGATAGCTGTTGCCGTATTATTTGGCACACATTAATAAGCCAATAAGCTAGTCTGCCTTTCCTATCCAATGGCATGGAAAGCCCATGAAAGCAGAACATCTGCTTGTCTCAAAGGAGTTGCTTTTATCAGTCCATGATATTATCTGTAGTGAGAGTGTAATTAAGCAAAAGAGGAAGCATTCCCCTGCCCTTTGCCTGCAGCTTCCATTCCTCAAGCCAGGAAGGAAAGACAAAAGCCAGGATAAATTACTAGAGGTAGGGGAGAGCTAGAAAGGATTCTCATTCACATATTTTAAACTCAGGATACAGCAACTGAAGCAGCTCCTGGAGGACTCTACCTCAGAATCTGACAGCAGTGATGACAGTGATGAGGATGATGAAGACGGCAGCAGCTCCACTTCCTCAGAACATAAACACAAGAAGAAAAAGAGAAAAAAGGAAAAGAAAAAGAAAGAAAAGAAGAAGAAGAAAAAGAGGAAGCATAAATCATCCAAATCTAATGAAAAGTCAGAATCTGACTGACAGCAGTCACCTGCTGCTTGATCATTGACCTCTCTACTTGTGAACTGCGAGGAAAGATCCAAATAATGATGAGGAAAACACCAGAAAGGGCTTTATTAAACTTGGAACATACATGTGTATGCATACAGCATCCTACACTGGCATCCTCTTCTGCCCCTCTGCAGTCAGAAAGAAGAAAGCTGCATTAAACTGTATCTTTGTGCTGTAAAACCCACGCTGAGGGTCATCAGTCTTGGTCAAACGGGGCCTCTGCATTGCTGCCCGTGACAAGCAGCAGAAAGCGGCGACCGCCAAGGGATCACCGACAAAACTGCAGCATTAGCAGACTGTCTGTTGAAGTGTCTTTACTCCATGAAGTTATTTTATTATATACAAAGCCTCATAGTAACAGGACTGCAGTTTGCACCACGCAAAGCACCAAGAGTTCCCTTGCAGTGCTTATAATGATTGGGTTGTACTGTATTTTTTTCTCCACATACATGCTGAAGTTCTGTGTACTTACCTTAATATTGGCAGCTAGGGAAATAAAGAGTACTGCTGCAGGGGAAAAAAGGTAATCAGGGGCATTTGCTTTAAGACAAAATTGCAGCATCAGCAAGACTCGGTTTTATTTTTGTTTGTGTATAACAAAATCTCAGCATCACCACCATTAATACACAGTTCTGAAACATCTGAAGTGAAACATCTGCAGTGTCTAAACCATAGGAGTGGGAGCCAAGTGTAATGATGTTAGATATTCAACCTAACTGTAAAGAAGTAGTGGGTTTAGTTATTTAAAAAGGGGGTTTCATGTAAGAAATTAAAAAGATCAATTTCTGCATATTCTTCAGTATCAGTTGTTTTGATACAAGCTGAGGGAGGTTTCCTTTGAAAAAAGGCTTGGGGATAATAAATTCCAACTTACTTTTTATGTTTACACTAGCTTTGATGAGGTAACATTTTTTACAAGAATATAAATGTGTAAGGCTCTCAAAATGGTTTCTAACTATATGCATGAAACCACAGAGCAATAGTGAAGAACTTGTAAGTAGGAAGAAGAGAAAGTTTTGTGTGTGTAGTAGACCTTACATACTGACCACACTTTTATTTTAAATAATATTGCAGACTCAACTAGGAAGATGGAGAGAGCCATAAACAGCATTACAGTAAGCAACTCTCTTTGAAACCTCAAGGTACATTGGTACAGAGCTGTGACTTGAGGAACTAGATGATGGATATTGGTACTGTGCAAAAGGAAAGAGAAAACTTGATTTGCTTTGAAAGGACTTCTACAGAACTTAGTCTCTGTGGTTATACTAAGATTGAAAAAAAAACCCCACATGATAAAGCTTTAATATGTTAGAGTGAACATTAACAGTGAAATCAAGGAACCATAGACTGAAATGCATCTAAGATATTTTTTTATTTTCTTCAGAGCTTTGGAAGAGAGGACAAGGGAAAGTATAAATTAAAATGTTTGCTCTCCCTCCTACATGTCTAAGAACGATTTAGTAAAAATAAACCCCCCCGTTCCTTGCCAGTCACTCACAGTATGTTCTGAGGAAAAACAAGATAAGCAAGGCCTACTTAGAAAAAGCTTCTTTATCATATTCCCAGAGCTTGAAGGTGGAGTTGTATTTTCGCTCGTATTAAGCAAATCTCCCTCTGATGGGATTTACTGGTGACTCCTGGTAGTTCCCTATATCAGCAGCATCATCAAATTCTAAGGCCCTTGCTCTTTCATCAGAAAAAGATTTCACAGCTGAAATAGCACAGGGAGATCTGTAATGGACTGATTCTTTTGGCCAGGTTGGACAGGGCTCTGAGCAACCTGGTCTAGTGGGAGGTGGCCATGTGTGGGGCAGGGGTTGAAACTAGATGGTCTTTACAGTCCCTTCCAACCCAAACCATTCTAGGATTCTTGTATGCCACACTTGGTGCTGAGATTCATGCATTTATAGATTATTGTCCCTTCCAAGGAAGCCTGATGCTCACCTGATGCATTCCAAGAAAACTCTTGCTCAGGCTTGTCTAGAGCAGGGCTAACTGAAGATCTCTTCAGTTACTTCAGCTTTTGTCATTTAAGTTTGTTCTGAAGCTTAGTTTAATGAAAACAAATTCAGTTTTTCCTTTGCAATCCCCTTCCTTGTTAATGGAACTTTCTCTTTGTATCTACCAGGGTTTATTATTTGGACAATTAAGAAATATACATTAGGAGACCGTTTCTAACTTGTATCAAATCTAATTTAAATGTTTGAGATGCCAAGTCACTTTTCTATGCCTGACTAAGGTCTGTTTATATCAGTATCTTTCCAGTCATGGTTAATAGAAGATGCCTCCACAGCAGAGGAGTGCAAACTCTGCTCTTATTTTGTGTTACTTCACTGAAATGCTCCCTCAGCCTCAACTGCTGAGAGTACCTGTAGTGCAGGTACTTAGAATCATAAGTGAGATTTTAGTGGCCTTGGATATATATTTTCTTTCATGTCCACTCACTTCTTGTAAACCTTGCCATTTTCCTCAGTAATGAGCTCTTCTTCACTATTTGTTAATTAATCTGTAACAATTGGCTTTCACCCTGCTTCATGCTAGTTAAGTTTCACACACCTTTAATCTTGCACCGGAAGGTATGTGAATAACTGATTCCAGTTTGTTCTCCCTATATCATTTCCAGTTTTATAAGTCTCTCTCATATCCCATACATATAGGTCTTTACTGCAACTCATAGAAGTAGCATTTCAAAATTTAACCGTTTCAATAAACTAAGGTTCATAGGAGTGCCTTTAACAGCCAGGGCTAGAGTGCTGCGAAACATGATTCACGTCATCATTTGGCATTTTAAACAGTGCCAAAGCTGTCATTTAAGATAAGTCTTTTAAAAATATGTGGACTAGAGATAAATCCCAACACGCCTTTAGATTAATGAAAAACAGTTCTACGTAGAAGTAAACCCAGAAAGCAGGATAGAAAGTTACAGTCTTGAAAGACTGACTAGCCTTATTTTTAAAATCATAACCATTTAATGTTTTTGTTCAAAAACCACTTTTTTCTGGCCTTCTTTGTGGGCATGTGTATTTCCATTTGAACATTATATTGAAGCCTAAGTGATAGTAATAACATAATTATATAGTTCCATGAAACGAAATAAGTGTAAAATGCAGCTAAAACAAACGTCAAAGGCAATACAGCTTCCCAGGTCTTATATCTTAATACTCTGCACCATTTTTGTCAGAAAGGAATTTCAGGAAAAACACTGATATTTGTCTTATTTCTTTGGCCATGCAATTAGTTGGGGTTTATAGTCTTTTTGAGTGAGACAACCAGTGGCAGCAAGTCAGGCGAAGCTAAGGACTCTGAAAAAAAAAAATTTGTATGCCTTCAGTTAGCATGCCACAAGTGTTACAGGCTTTGGGGGTTTGGGTCCTTTTCTTTTTTTTTTGGCCATTGGGTCTGATCTTCCTTTGTTTGATTTTAATGGAAAGACCTATAGTTAATATATGCCAATATAAGGCAGAACACCAGACATTGTAAAAGGGAAAATATTTTATGCCATCCAGGTGCTATCAAACTGAAAATACAGAATTAATACCTGGCAAGCCAACAGAATCCACAGCTCCACATCAGTGATTACACCACACCCACTTTGCAACAAAGGTTTCAGTTAGCTACAAATAATGATTTAGAAATCCTGAGCCACAGACAGTAAGTCTGTCCAAATAATGCTCTCAGTATGGCAATCCCAGAGGCCTCTAAGGTTTGTTACTGGTGTGCCAAGCAGCAAATAGGTTCTTCAGCTGCCTTTCAGGAGATGCTGCAGGAAGCATGTGAAAACTTCCAAGGCAATGCAGTACTGCGACAGTTACAAGTTCGCAGTACTGCCAGCACTGCAGTGAGTCACTGGGCAGTCAGTCTGGCCGCAGTGGGAACAAAAGCTGACACGTATGTGCATCTGCAAAACTAAATATCTCTGTGCCTCAGTTATCTGGCTGAATAAAAAGAGCCTGGGCTTGAATTCACAGCCTTTTAAATGCAGTTTGTACTTCACAGCCTTTGTGAAGCATGGTCATTTTACCCACCAGAAAATTAGATTCAGCTGTAAGCCAGTTAAGATGCAATCCACAAATTGTCCATGCTGCTGAATGGAAAAAAAGCCAAGTAAAAGATTTAGTTTTAAGGGCACAGGACTAGTACTGTTATAGTAGAATACACTGAATATAATGTTATTAAAGAATTATTTCTTTAAAACTGGAACATTCACACATAATACTTTTAAGTATTGGTCTTAGCATGGGTATACTACAAGATATAACCAGCTTAAAATAGCATTTGTTTTCAGACAAAGAGCTGCCTAAACATTCCTAGTGCTACTCTCTCATGTCCTCTCAAGAGCATCACCAGGCCCTAAATTGCTCTTGCATCTGAGTAGAAATCACACTGAGTAGTGCAAGACCTGTAAAAGCATGATCGTTGGGAGTACCTGTCAAGTATTACCCATTCCCAAAAGTGAGAATGCCATCTGATTGTGAGGTCATGAATATTCCTTTATGAGATAAGCAGCAAAAGATACAGCTAAGCCTATCAGCAGAAATGGGTATTTAAAAGCTCCATGCTTGAATTCCTCATTTTATTCTTTGAGGTTCTGGTGCAGAGATTTCGTGCAGCACAGAAGCCAAATAAGTGTTCTTATTGCATTTATTTTCTTTCATTGCTTGAAGTAAAAAGGAATTGAAAGCTTGTCATCACAATGGCTTTTTTCCCCCAGCAGCTTGTGGTAAAGGCTGTAGCTGTAGCAGAGCTTTAACAATTAAGCAGGTGCTATTAAAAATAGTAGAAAGATAAGGATTAGTTGGGTGGGGAAACATCAGTACTCCTCACTAAGAGGGAGAACAGCATAACTTCAGTTACAGGTCAAACTAGTAATAGGTAGGCACAAAACTTGAATGCAGTCACAGGAAATGCTACTTTTATCCATGCAGGTTACTCTAGGGCACAGACAGAATAAGAACATGGGAGAGGAGGCAAAAGACAAGTTCTGTCTGTCCATTCACCCCACCCTTTTTTAAGGAGAACCACATGTTTGTTTTGTTGGGGTTTTTTTGTTTCCCTATCTTTTTCACTGACCCTATCACTTTATTTGGGAGTCATTTAAGACCCGCAGTATCACATTTATTCTTCTCACACAGTGATAATAGCCTTCATAGACATGGGGAAAAAATTACATATATTCAAGCGATCCACCTCATCTAGATCAGTCTATTACCATTATTCATAAGACAGCTCAGCACAGACCTAGTTTTATCATATCAGTTCTATAAAGAGACTTCCAGGGACAGTGTCAATTGTAATAGAAGACATCAGTAAGAAGTCAGAAAACAGGGCACACCACTAAAAACTTGTGTTTCACCTTTCAGATCCATCTTTCCAGCTCAGGTCTCCATAAAAGACTCAATCTCCAGAGGAAAAGGGGAGGAGAGGGAAGCATCACATCAATTCAGTGCTTTAGTTTTAGTCCTCAATCATGAGAGTAAGATCTGAGGAACTGCCTTGAAATTTTAAAACTGTACTTGACTTCATACAGCTATAACTATATTCCTTTACACTTTGACAAAAACAAATCCAGCTGATAGAAAGAATCTTGTGCTTATGTCTGCATCATATGACTATGAGATGACATGGGCAGGCTTCACAATCCTGCAGAGTTTAGGAACAGGGCAGCAATTGCTGTCATTCTCTAATAGCAGTTGTGCACATACATGCCCATCTCAAGTTGTTTTGCCACTGTGCAAAGATGGAACACAAGAAGTCTCAAAGTGCAATTCTATGAAATTTATTATTTAAATAGTGGGGGTGCTAGTTATAAAAAGGTGACTTTGGTGTTAAATACTTCATTCCATTTTAATAGTGTCCTCGGTCTTTACAATGTCACTTCTTACCCTTTTAGAGTGAACAGCAACTTACAAAATATACAAGACAATAATAATCAAATCTTGGATTTATACAAAACAAACCTTTGGTATTTCCCCCCTCCTGCCTCAATATTTGCAATTATCTTTTCTTAGAGAGGGACTTTCTTGTTCCATGCCCTAAAAGTAAAAAAGAAAAAAGTTAAGGTATGTATATATTCTACCTCTGAAGTATGTCAACTTGCTTCTAAAGAAAGACTAGATATCAGTGATTGCCTCTTCCTATTGCAGGCACTGATGGTTGATACTAGAAGTATGTACTCAACTTCCCAGGAAGTATAAACTGTGCATCAGTGGTGTTGGACTTCAGAATATCCCAGCATAACAGATAAGAGTTCCATATGAAGCTCATGTTACATTCTCAATGTGCTCTTATAACTGCAATGTTGAATGTATCCAAGAAACATCAGCTATTTCTGGGACAAATATAAGAAGTATTTTGGGATTATGCAAGTTTCCTGGATGCTTTTACTGAAAGCTGATCAGCAATTAAAGGTTTAAGACCAATGTTCAAACAGTCTGGCTTCGGGACTGACACCAATTTTCACTAATGAAACACTTCAGCCTAAGTTTGTTTCCAACCTGCCTTACATTTCCAACATAAAAGTGTAATCCTTTGTCTAATATGTGAGGGAGAGACTGACTCATGTATTTCCTGATGGAATATTTGAGTTCATTTTACTACTCTAACATGTTCTTTTCCAGAAAGATATCTGATCTTTTAGGTAGCTTCTTAAATCTACTGACCCTTTTCAATTTATAACCTTTTCAGACTCTCACACAAATGCACAAAAGCATATTTATTGCTGAATCTACTTGGTTTTGATTTTTCCCTCCATTGTTTTTCCCTGTCTTCCTCCAAAATAGCCAGAGGTTCCTACTCCATAAAGTTGGAGTTCTTAATAATTATCTGTATGTGTTTGTGTTGTATCAAAGTACAAATCATTTGGGCTGAGACAGATGAGTAGCTTAAATAAAAGCATATACTGCAAAGTGACATGGGACACAGCACTTTAAAAACATAGTACAACAGTCTGAAGAGCAGCTAGACTAAAACTGAAACAGCAGGTTTGCTGTGGGTTTTCTCCCCCATCCTTACATTAAATAAAGAAGGAATCTAATCTGGTCAAAACTACACTGACATTCATAGCAAGGTGATTAAGTGCTCAAAGTTTAGCTTGCTTCCCTCCCCCTCCACCTTGTCCGCATACGTAGTGTTTGCTATTATTTCACAAGCTATCCAACATCCCTGCAGTTCAAATCAAGAACTATTAGTCCCCAAGACAGCAAAAATGCTTGTAACTGTCATTTTTGTAGCTTGTCATACCAACCTTTGTGTACACTGTGTTTAGGCAGCTCCCACATTTCTACTTCTTCTGCCTCATGTCTTGTGTCTCTGCGTTTTGAAGGTGGCTTGCCCATTCTTTTCTTCTTTGGTTTAACCAAAGGTGGACACACTAAATGACAAGATACAACTGATGTTGTTTCTCCAATGCGTAGTCTCAAGGCAAATTTAACCTTGACTTTCACCAGCTGGTCTATGGTGTTCCTCTTTCTCCCTCCCTTTTTTGTATCCATTTTAGTAGCAGATAAAATTGACACTACATGTGTCAAGCAAGTCTTACATGTCTACAATATTTAATCACTGTCTAACTATAATTTTGGATGCATTGTATTTTGGGCCATAATTTGGATAGGTGTTAATGTGGTAAAAAAAAGAAGAACCTAGCGTGTTGGATAATTCTGCTCTAGTTCACTTTTCAGTTGTTCAAGACTAGTTGGTGCTGTCCAAGTGACCCAATTCACCCACTGTCTTTAAAAAACTTCAGACCTGTGAAGTTATGCACTACAAGTGCACTGCTCAAGAAGTCAAATTTAGTGTATATTACTGCTAGGGCAATATATCTTGTTTAGACAAATCCCCTTACTTGCAGTGCAGTTTAATTTGAAAAAACAAATACTAATATAGGCAACATTTTTAAAGAGGATGCAATTTTAGTAGCACTTCTGAGGCATCCATTGGCACAAACAGAGTTTAGAAACCACCAGTTCCTGCTTCCTAATACTGAATGTGATGACATCTTCAAACTACCTGGGCTGGAAAAAGAGGAAGAGTAAGCAAGAAAGAACACATAGACCAAATATCCTCAGTATGCTGCATTATCTGTGATTTCAAAGATGTAAAAGAGATGCTGAAAGTTAAAGGCAATTTGTTTTAGAACTATACAATGTTGTAGAGTAGCCAAGAACAATGCTGCTAAAGTAAAATGTTTTCATGTTTTACAGAGTGAGCTAGCATTAGAAAACAAAACTCTACAACACTGCAATCTGCAGATATAAAGCCTCCAATGCAAGAAGCAAACAATCCCAAACCCCAATATCCTCAAGCACAAAAGCAATGCAGAGAAAGAGACCTCAGTAATGCACTGTTTACTGGGCTTTTGATGTAGGAAAGCTGATGTATACTATCAGTGAACTGAAGTGAAGCAAATCAGTCTGTTCTGAAGATAGCCTCCTAGCCCATTATTTGATAGACTGAGCCTGAGATACTTGAAAGCACAGGATCCAGGAGAATAGCCACACTACAACAAATTCTGTAGCGGTTCCAACAGCACCTACACTCAAACACCCTTGAAAAGCATCAAAAACAGATCTGAACTCCAAGTAAAACATTAAAGAAGAACAAACAAAACAAAACATTCTGCTTTGTGAGCTAAGAAACTAGCTAAGCTTTTACTTTGTTAAAATAACTGATTTCTTCATCTTTTCCTAAACTAGATCACAATGATTTGCACTGAGTCATTCTTTAGCAGTGTCAGGGCATCTGTTGATCCATGCTAGTTTTTCTGAGCATTGACATATATAGCTACCACATAGGACTCCCTATATGTTTTACTCATCAAAATTAGGAGCTACCATTGCCTATGCTATCAAGAGTAGCATTATTTGGGTAAAGAATTAATATTACAGTTTATGGCAGTAACAACTTTGCACAAATAAAGGCTTTGTTTTGGCCACATCAAAGCATTTAATGCTTTGATTTCCTATAATACCTTGAAAAAATCCCCAGCAGTAGCTTTGATGCATCCTTATTCCCCTGTTTAGGTTTGAGAAGGCTATAAATATATCCAAGATATACTGACTGACAGGCATCTCATCAATATCAAAGCAACAAGGATTAGTTTTATTATTTTCAAATCTTATGCAACTATCACATGCTTGCTATTTTGTATCACATTCTTTTGAATGTTCCTTAAAAACAAAAACACACAGGGAATGTTGTACCTTGTTCTTTGCTCTTTGCTGGAGGTGAGAGACTACCATGTATTTGGCTGGTAAATCTGGGCTTAGCACCACTTCTAATCCAGTACTCTTCAGGTGGTATCCCCATGTTCTCCCTTAACAGCCTTCCTAATTCAAATGAAAAAAAAAAAATTTAAGGTCAGTATTTAGTCTTGGTAATGCTGATGTACTGTTTGATCCACAAGCCAGAATGCAAAGCCAGCTACTGGATCTGATTGTAGGAGTCTGTTGAAATAGAAACAACTTTCTGGAGACCACACTTAAAAATTACAAGGCACATTAAGGCTACAAATTTTGAACAAAGAAAATAAAGTTTAAGAACACTAAGCCTGCTATTAGAAGTAAATCAGCGTTTTGGTGGTTTTTTTACAATACAAGACTGTACTAAACAGCAGCCACCTACTGAAGTGACCACATAACCAGTTGCAAACTGATAACTCTGCTTATTCTCACTTTAGATTAATCTAATTTCTAACAGTTATCTACGTTTGATTATATAAGATGTCCTTTTCCAGGACAAATTTAATATAGCTTCACACCAATTTTCTGAAAATACAAAACTTTTTTTTGCTTAAAGAGATTAACAGCTACAGTTAAAAAAAAAAATTTAAAAAAAATTTTAAAAAAAGAAGGGTTGACTCCTCTGCTTCAGGGAAATTACACAGGGTATGTCCACCAGATTATAATGAACTTAATTCTGTTTGATGCACCCAGCATTAGTCTGTTATAGGAGAGTCAGACTATATAAACTTAAATGCAGAGTTTCTAAGATATTAAGTAACAGTAAATACATAATCCAAATTACCTTAAGCTTTACAAATTAATAAATTGTCACTAATGTCAGAGAGTTAAGTATATCAAATCTAACATAAAGGAGAGTTCCTGCATGACTCTCTGCTGGTTGTGAAAATGCAGAGTCCTTATGCAATAGGCAAAAAATTGCAGTAAAACTTCCTCTGCTTCAGAAAAAGTATTCTGCAGGATTTCTGGCTCTAAGCCGAATTTGAAGCTACAACATGCTCTAATCTTCCCGCTAGTTTAAGCTACAATTTGAAACTGCAATTAGGTGTTCTTTGTACATGCTACTAATCAGCGCTTTGTCCTTAGCAATTAGCTCACCTCCCAAGAATTTCCGTAGCATTCGCTGGTGTTCAAGTCCTTCTCTTCTTGTCATAGGCCTCTTTCTTCCATAATACCCATAGTCACTGTATACAACTTCATCTTCTTCTCTCTTCTTTGGCTTGTAAACTACACCAATATTTTCAACAAGCCCACTCCTAGTTTTTATTTTCTCTTGAGCAGGCCAGCTAATTAATTGGGCTGGTACAGCATTTTTAGGTGGTTTCCAAAGCACTCTCTGGCCAACTTGGTAGAAATTTCCTTCGCTTGGCCTCAAGATGCCATATGGAGGGGCTTCTTGAAAGAAATACTCAATTTCATCCATGTCGTCATCCTCTTCCTCCTCATACTCATCTTCTCCATCTTCATCTTCCTCTTCTCCCCTCACAGAATATTCTTCAGAGTCCTCAACTTCTGACAAACTCTTAGTTGCTTTTTTGTTGAGGGAATCAATTTCTTTCCTACTAGAGGACCTAGAAAGGGCTCCCAGCTTTCTACCTTTACTGGAAGCCTCTTTTATCCTTGTGTTTGAAGAGTTGACATCTTGGTCATTCAAGCTGTTCACTTGCTCCTTTCCTGCCACTTCATCTACATTAAGGGACCCACCACTTTTAATTTGCTCTTTCTGTAAGCCCTCTGTACTTTTCTGAAAAGTATACATGCTTTTCTGAAGCACATAGTCAGGGACAACATAAGACGCTGGGGCATTATCAATTGATGAGCCTTCCTCTCTAGAGGACATGTCATCAGAAGACAGACTGATTACACTTTGACGCTTCCTTTGTGGCAAGCAAACATTGTAGTTTGTGTCCATACTGTCCAAACAAGCCAGCCAGCTGCTAGAGGGAGCAAACTTCTCAATTGATTTGTCACACCAAATACTTTTATCTGTCTGACTTTCATTGGTTGCACTGTGGCTTAAATTCAGCTTTTTCTGCTGAAAGTCACTCATTACCTCCATATTAGATGGAAGTAGTCCTGCTTGTTGAATAAAGCTGGGCTCTTCTTGAGAAGGTTTTGAGCCTGCAGACCTTTTAGTGCTAGATTTCTTAGCTATCACCACATCCTGTCTTACCACTGGTTGATCTACACCAACAGATCTTGCCAACTCTGTGATTTGCACTGCCACGGCTTCACCTGGGGGGGATTTTGCCAGTTTTTCTGCATCCAGCTTCACTTCATTGTTTTGGAGATCTTTCTCTTGCACAGCTTCAGCACCCTGTTTGGAGGTGACAACAGCTTTTCTCTCATCTAAGGAAGCTGCTGGCACCATTTTCTCCCCTTCATGAGGGCCATATATCATGCCTTCACATGAGCTAACAGAAAATAAGTCATGCGGCACTATATTCTCTGGAACTGGTTTACCACTTGCCACATCATACAACGGGATTGTTTCTTTAAAGGACTTCCACAGCTGAATAGCTGGAGAGCCATTTCCATATTCTATCCTCACTTCTTCCTTCTCAAAGGCATAGCTTCCAGTAGGAAGATTTCTATACTGTGTAGAGCTGGCAGGGTTCTTATTATGAAACTCTCTGTCTACCACAATAGAAGAGCCAAATGAATCTTGTTTCTCTGAAGTACTTTCAGTCTCTGTACCTCTACCAGGAGAAACACAGGCTATGTTTCCTGCATCACAACCTTTCGTTTCTGTACGGCTATCTTGATGCTTTTTTTGCTTGCTTTCAGGCTGTCTAGGATCAGTCTGTGTTTCTTTTGTCTCCATTTTCTTCCCAGGGCTATTATAATGTCTAAATCTTGTAGCATGATAAAACATAGGGGAAGGTGGGGCACCGTTAAAATAAGGCCTTCTGTTAATTCTTGCATGCAATGGATGCTGTGGAACAAAAAATCCAGGGTACTCATGGAGTGCAACAGAATAAAATGGAAAATATGGATTTCCACTTCGGAAGCCTAGACATTGGTGACAGAAAGAAAACACAAATATATTATCTTTCCGAAGTAAGTCATCCTGAATCATATTTACTTGCATGGACAGGGACAGCTACAAGATCAGACACATCAGTAAATAAAACATACCACCTTTCAATGCTTAGAAGCAAATCTGGTGCAAAAACTCAGAGAGAGTTCTTTGTTATGGAATAGCTTATCTGGACATCTACACTTTAACCAGAGCTTGATTTCATCCATTGGAACATTCACCAGTTAGCTCTCTGTAATTTTTTTGGGCTATTTTATGGACAATTGCTGTAGCATTGTCTATGAAAAAGACAGCTGCAGATAGAAGTTCACATAGGCATAGCACTTACAAGGTTTATTTAACAATATTTTTCTTAAGCTTAAGTTTATCCATACCTATCATGCATGCACATATGGAATTCATATATACCCACACATATTAATTGCTAAGTATATTCTAGAGCACTGTGTCTGCAGCATGACTCTTACTTAATATTTTGCTTAGCTTCCATTCTCCAGAAGCAGATGCTTTCCACCACACAAGCTACATATTTAAGGCAGAATTAATGTAATGCTATAGATGTCAAAAACCCTGATTTATTAAGTATTACTTAAACTCCCAAGAAGCTCATTAACACAGATACTGCAAGAGAGAAGGAAAGAAATATGTAACTAACTAAGCAAAGATCCCACAGAGAGCTGCTGTTTACCTTACCTGGAGCAGGTATGCAGTATGGACTGTAGGCATGACTGAGGTACCATGGATTTGGATAAGGCTGTTGAGCTGATGGCTGTGCATAAAAAAAGGGTCTTGGGTGGTTTGTGGAATATGATCCACTTTCTGAAGTTGAGGTAGTATTCATTTTTCTTTAAACACTGAAAGAGAGAAGGGGTGATTATCAACCACTGAAAAAACTGTGTGACAATTATTTTTCGGCTCTGTCAGAATTTAGCAGACATTCCTCTCCCTGCCCAAAGAAAACATATCCTTCCAAAAGAAAGCTGGTATCTTCCAAACAGAAGATAGGAAAGTGACATTACTATCAAGGTCAAATATTTCAGTTGTCCTTTGCTAAGCAAGCTTTTGTACACAGCTCTCAATATTAGTCCTTCAAGGCAACCTTGTAACATGCTCTAAAGCTACAGCACTTCAGTAGTCTTAGATGCACACCTTTCAATAAGTAGTATCCCAGCCAATTAAATTTAAAAAGCCTTCAGTGAATTAGCCTGGAGTAAGAGGCCACACACACGCACAAAGAAAAAAAAAAAAGAAAAACAGAAAAACGCAATAGAAGGCTTCAGACAAATACTTAATGCTTCACTGAGAAAACACTTCTTGATGCTAACGCATATGTTGCTACACATCACAATAAGAACTTCATTAATTCAGGATTTGTACTTTATACTATACTTAAGAAGAACGACAGCTAAGTAACATAGTAAACCAAGTATTCCAGTGACACCATGCTTCCTACGCTTAAACCAAATGATAGGTAGCAAAAACAACTCCACCAAAATCCTTATGTGTAAGTTTGAATTCAGAGCCATATAAAATTCACAAGACAGTCCTTCCTCCCACACTTAGATGTTTCCTCAGTTAACTAATACTTGCAAGCAATACAACACTATCACACATTGCTTATAAGCAAGAATACAAGAAATCAGAGAACACAGAAGCTCAACTCTTACTTAGAGGACTCAAGTATTTCAAAGTTACAAAAAAACCAAAATTAATTTGAGGCCTGTTACAAGCTAGCACACCATTCAGCCTAGAGTTTACAAAAAAACCAAAATTAATTTGAGGCCTGTTACAAGCTAGCACACCATTCAGCCTAGAGTTTACAAAAAAACCAAAATTAATTTGAGGCCTGTTACAAGCTAGCACACCATTCAGCCAAGAGTTTCAGAATGCTTTAGGAACACCGGAGCCCTCTTCAGTTTCCATCTAGGGTGGCCTGTGCAGCTCTTGAAAGCAAAAAAAGCCTACAGACTCTCACAGCTCAAAGAATTACTTTGACCTTTGAGAAGGAGAGTGGTGCAGCAAAGGGAAAAAAAACCCACAAAACCAAACCAAACCACCAAACAAAACCCCCTACAAGAACTAAGGTATTCCTGTCCCCTTAGAGCCCCAAAAACTAATGTCCATGCTGCTGCTGCTGCTTACAGCCCAGCAAAAAACTAACCAAGTCCTCTGCTCACCCTCTTTATGGCAGGCAGCTGCTACTTGTCCACTCCTCCTCCCACCTGAGGCTCATTTAACAGTGAGGCAGGGAACGTTTTTCTATCAATGTGTGGGAGGAAAATCAAAACACAAGGATGGGAATACTTGTAAAAGCCTTCAGCTGGTGTACAGAAAGCTGGCAGTCTCATCTTGCAGATGTTTAAGCTGCGTCTCTAAGTAAATCTGGTATTTCCCTTTTATAATGTTGGAAATTACTCTTTTTTTTTTAGAAATTAAAAAAAAGGGAAATATTACCAATCTTCTGATTAAAACTGCAGTTAAAAACACTTCTTTCAGGAAAAAAAAAATCAGAAGACACAAGGCCAAGTTTACATTTATTTTCAGGGCTTACCAGTTGTTCAGTACTGAGTAAAGGGAGCAATGCTCTCCCACCCTAACATGGCTAAGAGGGCTGACAAATGTACTTTCCATATGAATAGGAGAAGCACTTCTTCCCATAGAGTGTACGCCACCGTGTATCATGGGAATTTATGAAATGTGAGGCTGCAATTTGACTGTGCCCTGGGTCTTTCCAGGAGTCTGAGTTGCTACTCTGGAACTGAACATCTCCAAATGACAGAGCACTGGTACTGGGGCAGGTGGCAGGCGATGAAAGCACGATGCCTGTGCTATGCAGGCCAGTGAGTGATTAGGGGAAGAACAAGGGGGTGTGGATGCTTAGAGACTTTGTATTCCTGTGTTGGGAAGTTCCCAAAATTTCTCTGTTTTTTCTTTCTATAGTGTTCATATTAAACATGTCCTTTGTACCAAGACACAAACTATAAAATGCCTGGGAAGGGTTACTGATCCTTCCTTGCAGAGCTTCCCAGCCAAAGCTCGTCCTTTCCACTGACGGCAGCTCTTGCACTTTGTGCACCGGTCACTTGTACGACTTGCAATGACAGGACAAGGAGCAACGGGTACAAAGTGAGAGGGGAAATTTAGGCTAGATATTAGGAAAAAATTCTGTATTGTGAGAGTGGTGCAGCACTGGAACAGGCTGCACAAGGAGGTTGCTGGATGCCCTATACCTGGAAGTGTTCAAGGCCAGGTTGGACAGGGTTTTGAGCAACCTGATCTAGTGGGAGGTGTCCGTGCCTATGGCAGGGACATTGTAACTCGATGTTCTTTAAGGTCCCTTCTAGCCCTTAACAATCTATGATTCTGTGACTTCTCTGGTATGTTTTAAATCCCCAGCTCTGCATCCACCATACTTTCACCTCTTTGAATTTAAATTCCCAGCCTTTCTCTTGGTGGATGGAGCCAAAGAGAAATAAAGAAAATAAATAGCACTGGATGGCTTTTAAAAAGGTGCATGTTCTCAGGATTTCCCTTTCCCTTGTACCTCCCTTCAGCCTCCTGTGCCCCTGTCAATTCCTTCCATCCTGAAGTAAAGCTCCAGTCCCCAGAAACTTCAGGTGAGCTGTGCTTTTGGGGCAGCAAACCCACACTTGGGCAAAGGACATTCCAGGGTGGCTGAAGGACCAAAGGCAGGTCCCAGGGGGAAAAGGACAGAGCTGGGTGTTCACCCTGAAGCGCACAGGCCTCCAGGTTGCAGCAAGTCTGGAACACAAGTCCTGTGAGGAGCTGGTGTTGTTTAGCCTGGAGAAAAGGAGGCTCAGGGCGGACTTTATGGCTCTCTAGAGCTCCCTGAAAGGGGAGTGTAGCCAGGTGGGGGTCGGTCTCTTCTCCCAGGCTTCCAGCGACAGGATGAGAGGAAACGGCATCAGGTTTCACCAGGGGAGGTTTATGTTGGACATTAGGAGGAATTGCTTCACGGAAAGAGTGATTAGACGTTGGAATGGGCTGCCCAGAAAGGTGGTGGGGTCACCGTCCCGGGCGGTGTTTAAGGGAAGACGGGACGTGTCGCTCCGTGCCGCGGTCCGGTCGTCAGGGCGGTGTGCGGTGCCGGGCCGGGCTCGGTGCTGCCGGCGCTCTTTCCCGAGCCCATGGATTCTGAGGCTGTGCGCGCCGCTCTCCCAGCAGAGGGTGCCGGGGGCCCCGCTGCCTCCCGCGGGAGGCGCCGCTGCCGTGGCGCGCGGCCAGGGGGCGCTCGCGGGCGGGAGAAGGAACAGGAAACCGGGGGCGGGCCTGGTCGCCCCCCCGCGCCGCCGCGCCT